>JAYESA010000006.1:167554573-167765000 GCA_036927795.1 Iris macrosiphon | reverse complement strand
GTGATTGGTTATACTTGAGGTTAAAACCCTATAGAAAGATCACTGTGGGTCAGAGGAGACCCCAAAAACACTCCCCAAAATATTTTGGTCTCTACAAATCACTGCTAAGGTTGGGGTTGTTGCTTACAGACTTTCACTCCCTGAAGACTCACAAATACACCCAGTTTTTCATGTCACCCAGTCGAAGAAGACCATTAGTTCTAACCTAAAAGTTCATAAGGAAAACCCTATTTACAAAGAGGAACTTGTACTGGAACCACATTGGATAATTGAAAGAAGATTGGTGTAGAGAAAGAACAAGGCTGCAGTGGACTTGTTAGTTCAATGGCAAGATTGTTCTGTGGAGGAAGCTCAGGGGGTTCACTATGAAGATTTTGTCAATAAGTATCCTAATTCTGACCTTGAGGTAAGGTCAAATTGAGGGATAGGTATTGTTACGAGCTCATTCATTGGATCACTCATTTGCTCACTCAAATACAGGTAGAGAAGTAGTACAGACACTTCAGGGTGCAGGACGTTATTTCAATTGTAGGGAGAAGTCCAGTCAGCTCCTTCAATCAGACAGCTCAGCTCACTCCTCCAATTAGACAGCTCAGCACCGGCACAATCAGCAAATTACTATTAGGTTGTTACTTGTAATCAGTAGTAGTATAAACAAATGAATAGAGAGAGAGAAGGATGTAACGAACTGATTAGTATGGATTTACATTTATTTTAGTACCTGTAAACTTCTTCTTCCTCAAGAAATCTATAAAATCTAAATCATAGTTTCCATTCTCTCCCCCAATTCTTCACTCTCTTACTGATCTATGTAATTCTTTACCAAATACATGGCTAGTCCAATGAGGAATGCCAATTTACCATACTTAATGGGAAAGAGCCCCAACAGATTTCATTTCCTTTCCTTTTCTTCAACCAAAGGAGGCTTTGGGGTTAACAAAATGTTCTTCTATTACAGTCAGTTGTTGGAGGTGGTTGAAGAAAATATACAATGTATATCAGATTATCAGATTATCAGAATACTGTGAATATAGAATTATGGGACGAATACATTAAGGTAACACATTCTTTTTTTTACTAATGTTTTATTACCCATTTGTAATTAATAACATATTCAAAGTTATTAATTTCTTTTTTCTAGTTCCATCTCGAGGGAGAGCGTTTTCGGTTTGGGACACATGTTAATTGTGAAAGAAAATCGCATTTTGTTTCATATTGCTTTCTTTACTTGAAAGGTACCAAAATCAGGAATGTACTATATCCCAAAATGAGACTTAATTGTATTTTATTTTGTTTAATATTCTTATTTAGAAATATGAATTTGAATATTCAAACATGATTCCAATCCGTTATCTAAATATGAGTTTGAAAATTATGGCGAAAGCACGATGAAATCAAGAATGAAATAAGGCAAATCAAGAAAAACAATGAAATTAGATCCACCAAAATCAGATTTTTAAACAATCTTACAAATCAGTCTCGAATCAGGCCCCAAATCATCCCAAGTTAAACTGCTGGATTTATCCGTCTTATATTTATTGCATAATTATAATCTGAATGCTTATATATATATATATATATATATATATATATATATATATATATATATATATATATATGAGAAGAGATTGACATCTCCGCTCTTAAGCATCTCTGTATGGTTTCCAAAATAACAGTTGTTGAATTATCTTTTTTGACCGTTCTGATTAGATCATTAAATTATCCAATTTTGACAATTTTTTATCTAATCAGAATAGTCAAAAAGATAATCCAACGGTTGATATATGCTTAAGAGCGGAGATCTCAATCTCTTCTCATATATATATATATATATATATATATATATATATATATATATATAAGAAGAGATTGAGATCTCCGCTCTTAAGCATCTCTGTATGGTTTCCAAAATAAAAGTTGTTGAATTATCTTTTTTGACCATTTTTATTAGATCATTAAATTATCCAATTTTGACAATTTTTTTTATCTAATCAGAATAGTCAAAAGACAATTAAACAATATATATATATATATATATATATATATATATATATATATATATAGAGAGAGAGAGAGAGAGAGAGAGAGAGAGAGAGAGAGTACCCTACCCCTCCTAACCTACTACTAAAGGCTAAGGCCGAAGCCCTCCCCCCTCCCACCCACCATGCACAGGTGATGCTACCACTGCACCACACACCCTCTCTCTCTCTCTCTCTCTCTCTCTCTCTCTGTGTATATATATATATATATATATATATATATATATATATATATATATATATATATATATATAATTTTTTGAAAAGTAACCATGAATATAACAATTTGATATCATAAAGGGTGCATTTAGTTACTTCTTACAACTTAAATGTTATTAAACTTGTATTTTGGTTGTTTGTATGTGATATTTATTGTTGCAACACTCAAAGTTTATTTGCAATAATCCAAACATAAAAAAAAAAAAAATCCCTCAATCTCTACTCTTATAGTGAGACTCGAAAACGATTCAAAATTGAGTCATCTAAGTAGTTTATAAATATTCCACTAACTATTTTTTAAATAACTAAATATTTAACAACCTAATATTATTTATTTACAACTAAACAATTCTAACTCAAGTGGTTAAGATGAGAGGTATTTTTTTTTTGGTTGTTTGAGTTCGATTTTTAGGAACAATAAATTTTATATTTGAATTTTTTTTAACAATTTTTTGTTATGCTTGTTTAAGACATGTGCATGTTACTCATATTGGTTAATGGTTATGTTAACTCTAGTATTTGTAGAAAGTAGAAACTAAATAGGCTCCAAAAGTCATAGCCTACTCTATACGAGCATATAAATCTAGCTTAGCTAGTCGTACCATTTTTTTCCTCGGACAATGCTAAGCCTATAACCAAATGTTTACAATCTTCTTACAACCATCACGTGACGGCCACGTGGCGTCCACATGACAACCGTCCATTAGAGAGAGGGAAGAGGTGGGATCCGGTGGTCGTCACGTGGTAGAAATGCTACATGGCAGTCATTCGTTGGAGAAAAAATGGGATCGGATGTGACCAACATAAAAGGGATAGAGAGGGTTGTAAGAACGTTGTAAGTATTGGGCAGTAAACTTAGCATTATTGTTTTTCCTCTCAAGAAGTTATCAAGTCATGAAATGGGTGGCTAGCGCTCTCTCACGTTGTATACTATGATTGGGGTATTGGAACCTAGAGATTCTCGCAATAATTGTGACTGAGAATGTATACATAGTGACTCAAATTTCTAGATGAAATCGTGTCTCATAGACTTACTTACACAAGTTGACAAGTTGTCAAACGGCAAATGGGAGGGAAAATGACTAGATTCACTCCTCTGATTGACAATAGATTCCAATCCATGCAATTATTTGGCTTGACGATTGTCTAATTTCCATTTCTGACAGCTACCTCTTTATTATATAATAATAATAATAATAATAATAATAATAATAATAATAGCTATTAAAAGTCTTCGATGTACCCAGATTGTAGTATTTCTGAATAATTACTGACGATCGTCAAATTTATGGATGTTTTGTATCCAAATATACATTCTTTCAGGTTGAAATTAGGAGTGCAATTTCTCACTAAATCTGAGTTCGATGGAATAAATTCGTTAATGGATTGGATTAGAATTAAAGATATTCGGACTCTTGTTCGAATTCGGATTAAAATATTTGAACCGAATAAAAATTGATTTGACCTCGGATTCATTTGTCGGACATAAAATTCTATATATATATATATATATATATATATATATAATGACTCTCTAACCTAGTGGCTAGTGAAGAGGAATGCGATCCGGATGGTCGGGTGTATGAATCTCAGTGGGAAAAAAAAGTGATTAATTACCATGAACTTGTGTGTTCCGTTCTAATATATATTCTACTATATAATATCAAAAGTTTGGCTTTACCGTAAATTTTTTTTCTAAAAATATTTTTACTAAAAAATTATTAATCTATTCTATTACATATATGCTATTGTATAATTATGAAGGACAGTTAGGTAATTTTGCCTATCTATATTTCATGCTCTTAATTAATTACATCCAAGATATAGCTGCAAAGAAAAGCTAAGAAAAGGATTCTTCAAATTCCGGTTCATCTCTTAGTCCAAAGTGAACAATAAAATCTTTAGGTTCTCAAGATAACAATAAGAGACATTGGAAATTACAAATTACTTCTTAATCCCTCTCTTTACCTCTTGAGATTCATGCATGTTTTTATAGTATTAAAAAAAGAGGGAATTGGGAACTGAATAGTAATTATTTTTGCTAAGAATTTGAATGAGGCTATGAGTTTGCCTAAGTGTCTTCTTGGTAATTATGAGAGTAGCGGTTATGAGGTATTTTTTAGAGTATCTGTTATGAACGGTACTAAGAGGCCCGATTTTCAGCGGTTTTGAGTAGCGACTTTTAAAACAATCCAATCAATGTTTGGTAACGAACGATTTTGAAAGGCTTTTACAAGAATAAATAAAATTAAATTAATAAAATCGTTCAAAACCTACAGATTTTTGGTGTTTATAAAGCCACCCAAAATTATATTACATCAATTTTGGAAAAAATTTGAGCCGACCAAAACCAGTGCCTCATAAAAATTACAGTCGGTTCAAAAATATCCCAAAACCGATGAAAATATCGTTACCAAGCAGACCCTAAGAATTCAAATGAGACGGGCTTGTTGAAGGTGGGCCCGATGGACAAAGAGGGGGCAAGGGGACGTGTTTGGTAGCCGAAGCACAGCATAAGTCGAAGTTGCAATGGCACACAGCTCCTACAGGCACCTCTCAAAAGGAAATCACTCTTGCTTCCATCCTCAATCGACATCTGCTAGTTATGGTCGCTGAGTTGAAGCTTGAGCAGCACGTTGCACGGTAGGAGGCATTGCTAAATGGCAAAGAAATATTGCGTGGCAGAGAGTGCTGCTGGAGGCTAACCTGAAATACGAAAACACACACACACACACACACACACACACACACACACATATATATATATATATATATATATATATATATATATATATCGGTTAAGATCGATGCATTCTACCTAGGAGGTTGCAGGTTCGAGTCTCTTAGGCGTCATTTAATTTTTCTTTGGAAAAATTAAATGGTATATTGGTGATGGGTGCAGTGCAAGTACGGTGTGCGGTGCGACCCGGGTGGTGTGTACACTGTTCGTACTTCTTAAATGAAAAGTTTAAATTCTAAAAAATTTCACCCAAACTCTTCAACTTATTATTCTAAATCTCATTTCAATTCGTATTTTGTAATAATTGAGACTTGATTATTTCATCAATCCGAAGAGTCTGGATTCCTTTTCTATTAATTCTTTCTGGTTTGACCTTGACTATCGTATGTTTAATCCAAGGTTGGATTGGACTTTTGCCTCGAACTAGATTTATGATTCTTCTAACTGGACTCCAATTGAGTTCAATTCAGACCTACTCCGTCCGAAATGCAACCCTAGATGAAATTGACATTTCTTAAATGCTAGGGTTACTAGCTCCATGGAACGAATGTCTGAGCAATTATCTACTCCCTCTGACTACAATCCGAACTAATCTTTAGCCTACCTTGGCGAACCACCACCACCAACCGCCGCAAAAAAACAATCCACTCGCAACGGATTCCAAAAAGTAAGGCCGGGAAATTGAAAGGCCACGTGAACGTTGAACTATTCTCATGGTACCAAGGCCGGCAAGTGCTAGCCGAATAAATGCTAACTGCTACAAATAATGGACGAAATCAAGATTCAATATGTACATTTCTTTTCAGTACTTTAGAGAAGACTGCGTATTTCAAACTAGCTAAGAAACTATTTGGTTGTACGAAAATGTATAAAAGTGCCAAAGTGAAAAAAAAATTGTATACAAGATGTACACGAATAAATTTTAATTTTTTAAAAGTTGTTTTGTTGGTGAAATTTAAAAATATGAAAGTGAAGAAAAAAAAGAGTTTCGTTGTTTTGATGGTTGTTGAAAGTGAAAAAAAAAAAAAATATGAGTTTCGTTGTTCGGATGGTTGTTGAAAGTGGATATTAGTTGAAAATATGATGAACGTAGATATGCTTATCTCCCATTTGTTCCCAACTAATTTTCATATAATTAGTAAATGTAAATTATATATATATATATATATATATATATATATTATTTGTTTCTTTTCTTTTCTTATGCAGCTACTGGCCTATGGTAAATAGAACCACACACGTACGCACACACACAACCCGTCTTCACCAAGGCTTGAATCTCGTTCATCCGGGCCATATGTATCACTTTTACCAATAGACTAGAGGTCATTTATTTATATATATATATATATATATATATATATATATATATATATATATATATATATATATATATATAAACTGTGTAGAAAGTCATTTGTGAAGGAAATAGTAGGAGACAGGAACTGATAGCAATCTTCCTCCCATACTTGCATGTGGAGCCAAACACCGGATCTGAATCCAGTTTCACCAAAATACCAAAAAGTGGTCGGTTTCACCTCACTCGCACCAAACCAAACAGGCCCTAAAAGTGAAAGTCAAGAGAAAGGCCGTGGCCCTATGCATATGTTTAGGGCTCCAAAATTTACAAAAAAAATTCAAAATTTTATAAAGTTCCCAAAATTTTTATATAGGCCACCATTTTCAAGATCATCAAGAGACCCTTTTATGCTATAGTCGGCCTGCAGGTCCTATAGTAGTTCTGTCACCTAACTTATGTTTAGTCTGTGAATATGGATGGATAGGGGTGAGCATTATTCGATTTTGGACTGAAAAACGAATCAACTGAACCGAACAAGATATTCGATTCGGTTTGAAAAAAATCGATTCGATTTCGATTTTGAAAATATAAATTTTTTATTCAGTTTCAATTTCGATTTTGGGTTTCAGTTTCGATCCAAAATCGAAAACTAAATTAGACTTATGTAAGTATGTAAATATTCTCAATTATATACATATTTTGTGATTAAAATGTATATATTTTGAAAACAACAATTCTATGTATGTATTTTGTCATAACCTATATTTTTTTATATTTACATGAATAATTATTACTTAGTTGTCTTTTTTTTTTAAATATCTCATTTACGACCTTATAAAAATCTTATAATTGCCTAAACCAAAATTTTGCATTTGGATCCCTAAGAAAAATAATGCAATTGCAAAACTTTCTTTGGACACCTAATCACCCAAGGCCACCCGACTGAACAAGAAAAGGGGTTAGTGGCAGCAATGAGAGGGGTAAAGTAGTAACTTCCGCTCAAAACATCATCATGATGTTGGTTGGTAATATTGGGAGAAGGGAGGAAGTCTGAATATATAGGGATTTATAACACTAGGTATAAGCGAAATTTACAACTACAATCATGCAAAACCATATTTATGAGTACATACGCAACAAGGACAATTATATAACTTGAATACTCAATTTATATATTCTAGGAGTTGGTGTGTCATTACCTTAGAATACTTACCCACTAGTAATACTTAATCCCTTTTAATAACTAAAATTATTTTAACCCCATTTATCGGTATGTCCAAAGTCCACACAAATATATATGATAATCATGATTATTAATGTATACGTCACGTCCCAGTCCCAAAATACCGAGGGACTAGCCACGTGGCAATAGCCAGCAACACAACTCCAATGGGCAAATCCAATTTAATAGACCTGTTAGAGTGTACTTAAGCTGTATACAATGGTCTACGATACATGTCACAGTCTAATTCTAATCTCATCCACAGAAAGTAAACACAATTCAAAATGTCAGACTAACCAAAAAGAAATATAATCCATCAGCAAGTCTCAATAAAAAGTGTCTCGGGGAACAACCCGATAATAAGTTTAATACAGTGATCCAAGAGTCAGGATATAGAGTAACTAGAAACAGAAATAATGAGTATTAACAAAATACTCAGGAGAAATCCTCTGGCACAACCTCGTCATCTGGTGCCAGTACTGCTCCAGCATCAGCTCCTGTCCCATATACCTCGGGGTAAATCTCCTCTGCTATACTTGGGGACATAATCCGGATCCAGGTCCTCAGGGGACATAGCAAGGTACAAGAATAACTCAAGCCAAATAAAATACAGTATATAAAAATATATCAACAGGGCAAGCTATGTAACTAGCTATGTAAAATACAAATGAGAGCATTAATCATACTCAGGCTGAAACTACTATAGGCTCTGTGTCGGAAAACCCATAGCAGCATGTAATATCTCGAAGGGCAAGTAAATGTGCCAAAGACAGAGTCTAATGCACCACCAGTAATGTAGTATATATATATAAACATAATCAGCCTGTAGTATGGTGAGACTCTCCCCACCCAATGTAACCTCACGTCTCATGTCTACAACACGCAAGATCATGACCTCTAGCTAGTACAACGAGTCATAATGATATCTCTATATATGCAAGTCTTATGTCACGAATCCTGTGAACCTATACAGAATCACCACGAATAACTTAGGAAAGATTCTGTCACATAAATAGTGTCAAGTGTCCAATGGTATGACGTACTTGGTAAAACAAGCACGAAAATATATAGGTTCGTGGTTGAACTCACTAAGTGACGTTACACGACTCCGCGTACGGCGTCGATACCCGAATCTTGTTCGGACGCTAAGCAACATCTCACGGTCCTAGATTGAACAGGTACAATACATAAGTATATATATATAAATAACTTAAGCAATTAATATCAAAGGAACTACTGCAGGTTTGGCAAGGTACACTTGCCTGTGTTCTGAACTCCGACAGTTGCTCCGATATCAGTGGAATCTCCAGGTACGCCTCTGGATGCTGAAACAAATATCACCATTGCTCTCAGAATATTTTAAATATCTAGGATTGACTATCCATAAGTCTAATTTGGACATAGGGGCATAATTGAGAGTTTTTAGTTAAAGCGGGGTCCATATGTGACCCCCTTTGCACCGAAAAATGTGCCAGAGACAAGGTTCTCCAAATTTATCAAACTTAGTGTCTACAAGTCCAGAATGATGATACAAATCCAATAGAATATCCAGAACTGGATTTCGATGAGCCGGTCACGAAATCGCCCGCCAAGTAGAACCGTGGGGCCCACGAAATGGGGTTTCGTCAATGTTTTCAGAATCGAACCAAACTTGGGTCACAGGACTAGCGTAACGCTATGAATCTGATGGCGCAAGTTTTGTTGCAAAACGATAAGCACACACGAAATTATGATGAGTGTCAGAACAGACCGATATAGGGCTTTACGGCGGATACACGTTAATTTCGGTGTGCACGCACATCTAAACCAACTTCCGTAAAATCTCACATGTTCGTGTTAATGATACGCGCCTTTTAATATAATTCGCACACGACGAAGATGGCTCATTTAGTGGGACGTACCCCATTTCAAAAAAAATTGGGTTTAGAAAACCAAGTTTTTGGTCAACTTCAACCACGAATAAAATACAGCATACAACAAATTAAAATAAGCTAATTAAAGGGATTAAAACTTGATTATGTTATTTAAATTACTGTTTAAGTAGAATTTAAAAAATATTAACTAGGTTAGAAGAAAAATGGCCATGAACATGGGACTTTGGGACAGTTTTCTGAACTACAAATTGGGTCTTTTTCTGTTTTGCGTCGTAATTTACGACCGACACAGGACACGATATCCTAAACTAATTATACAGGGTTCGAGAGGGTCATGTGTTCTTCGCATAGGATTCAACATAATGATATTTGGATAACTGTGCAAAGAGATACGAATGTGGGAAGAGGGGTACCTCACTGCTACTGTTAGCTCAGAAATATGGCGACTGCGCGGCGGCTACTTCGCGGCGGTGGTGCGCGACGGTTCGGTGTCGTTGGCGGCGGTGGCTTATCGGGAATAGAAGAGGGTTGGATGGTGAACAAGGGGGTGGGTCTGGATGTTTATATAGGGGTCAAAAATGGACGTTATGGGGAGGTGAAAGGGGGTCGGCCGGTCGGTTTTGGGGGAGGGGAAGTGTTCGGTCGGGGCTGCGATTTTGAATCTGATGGATTTGTGGGTCGGGTTAGCGGGTATGGATCGGGTACGGGTAGGATCCGAGTCCAATTGGTCTGGGTTGGTTCGGTTGGGTTGGGTTCGGTTTGGTTTGGTTTTGGTTGGTTTATTTAAAAATAATACATTTTAGCTATTTAGAAATAATTTTTGAGCCCAATAAATTCTAAAAAATTACACAATATCCTATTATTTATTATACACTCAAAAATATAATTTTTGCAATATTTTAATAATTAATTTAATTCACAAAAATATAAATCCCTGAAGAACATTTATTATAATTAATTAAAAAATATAAAAAATTCTTGAAAATTCATAAATTCATAATTAAAATTCTAAAATTAAAATCTAAAATTTTGGGTGTTTACAATCTACCTACCTTAAAAGAATTGCGTCCTCATAATTAAGAAAATAAAATATAATCGGTCAGAAGAGATGACGCGGTTGCAAGACATGTTTGTTGAAGCACGACACAAAGGATAAGGAACCATGAACAAGGAGAAATCGAGAGAAAGGGTTAGGGTTTTGTTCAAGCAGAACACGTAGAAAAGAAATACAAACTTTTTTCTAGGCAATAAGAGATAAATAACTCAAGAGTAAAGGAGTCTGGTTAGAACGAAGATCAACTACAGCTTATGAAAACTTGGGTACCAGTGACATATTACTAATCTAGACTAACAAGTTCATGCTAACATAATACTAGACTTAGGTTAGGGAATTGAACTAGCAGGCACGTGATAAAGTATTACTAGAAATAGATAGCTATGATAAAACTTAAATCTTACTCATATTTGCTACTCCTCGAGTTCGTGCCTCCTCCATTGTCATCGCAAAAGCCTGTCCACGTCCTTGTGGTGGTACCCTCTGCTGTTGCCGGGCCTGCTGGAAGAGTGCCGCCCGTGGTGCCAAGGGTAGCCTCGACTGATATCCTCCTGGTGCTGGTAAAGCTTGCCGGTTTACTATTGGTGCTCCTTCTCGACGCTCAGGGCAATCCCTTACTGAATGCTGACTGGATCCGCAAGCTAAACATAATCTCAATTTGAGTCTATACTCCCTCTCAATATGGCCTACCTTGCCATAGTAGTGACAAGTAGGAAGGGATAGGGATTGTGATACTGCTCTCTGTGGTAGTTTCATCTGGGGTCGCTTTGTAGACTCCCTGTGTAATGCTCTGGTTGGTGTTGATATGAACGGTCGTTTCAGGCTGGACTCTCTCCTGGTGACGCGCTCTATGCGTCGGGCAAAAATATCTCACACCCCAGTCCCAAAATACGTAGGACTAGGAACACGTAAGCATGCCAATCGTATGTATATGGCAACTCCAATATATGGATACCATAATACACACGTACGATGTAGAATGAATATAAACTCACATGTGGTATATATAATGTCACAAGTCACAGATATGCTAATCTCATCCACACAACAAGCCATAGAAAAGAAATACTAAACTAGAATAAGGAGTCTGAGATATCCAAAATAATAGTCGGGTGGAAACAAATCCACTACCAAGACTATATCCCAAAACAAAAATGAGAGAGGAGTATAAAATCTCCAATATAAAATAATGTGAAGACAGAGTGTATCAGCTAAAAGAATCCATCGCTAGATATAATCAAAGATGCGCAGAAGGTAAGACCTCCTCGACATAAAGTAATGCGTCAGGTCCAGGCCCGTACTCCTGCGGATACTCCTGGTCGTCTATACCTAGCAAGGGACCAGGTCCTCAGAGGGACATAACAAGATACATAGAAGCAAGCCAATTGAATACAGTGAACATGCATAATATTTGAAAATATATAAGTACGCTGTACAAGACAATCTATATGAATGCAAATGAGGACAACTTTTCAACGTATGGGCAAGGGTAGGCTACTCGATCTAATCTCACAACTCACACACACGTCCACGAACATCATCAGCCGACATACCGCGGGGGTAGTGACCCGCGCGACTCCATCAATCGACATGTCGAGGGGGTAGCGACTATCGGACACGACCACCATAGTGCGTGCTAGTGACTACGGTGTTACCAGAGTGGTTAAAGCCCCTACGCCTACTGATTGTCCTCTCATGATACTAAGTGGCAAGTGTGTGTCAACATATCTAATATATAGTAATGAATGAAAGAAACTATACATGCAATAAATATACAGAAATGCCATAAAAATATAGAAATATACTAAGCATACAAAATACTATAGCAATTTGGCATATCTTGCCTGGCAAGAAAGCTGCAAAATGTAATATCCCGATGTCAACACCAAGAGTCAGAAGCTACGGCCTCAGAATGAACGTCTCCGGATGCTGCAATAAATATCACCAACGTTCCCAGAATAAGCAAAATAGCTAAAAAGCACTTCTCTTTCGTCCAATTTGGACACATGGACAAAACGATAATTTCGGGTAAAAGTGGGGTCCACGTGTGGCCCACTTTGTACCAAAAAATATACCAAGGGTAACAGTCTCTAAATGGGACAATTTATAGGTCAAACAAACTCTAGATGTCAATACGAACCCAACGATATGTCCAAATATAGATTCCAATGGGCCGAACACAAATTTGCCCAAAAAGTCAATCGTGGGGCCCTCTAATTGGCGACTTGGTCAACTATCTCAGAATTGCGTGAAAATTGGGTCACCAGACTAGCGCATTACCATGAGTCCAGTGGCGTAAGTTTCGTCACAATCTGACGAGCGTGCACAAAATGCGCGTGACTTTCATAAAAGTTGCGACACGGGGTTTGTCCGCGGATACGGGCTGATTTCAGCTCGCACACGCGTCCGAATCAGTTTTCGTGAACTCTCACATGTCTGGTTAAGCTGCACGCACCATTTGGTACACTTGGTACATGGCAGAGTGATCCCGTTTGGCGAGACGCGCTCCATTTTACAACTTTTAGAAATCTGGAAAAATGGGTTCGCAGGATTTTCAAACGAATTTAATTCTGTCTACAGCAGTTAATAATCTAGGATTATTTAACAGAAATTAAACTAGGTCAAGTGGTTTACGCATACCAAAAAGAATCATCGAATTCAGATCTCTGTGGTGGGAGATACGAACTCGAAAATATGGGTGATCACCGCAGTTTTCTGCGATCCCATAATTCGGTCTATTTTTGCCAACTTTGGCGCTATTTTTGCCTATGGATACGCGTTGTTCGAGGTCTACTATCACACAGATATGGAAGAGGGTTAAGGGGTGAGCATACCGGTGAAGACGGGGTGGCGTTTGGTTGCGCGAGACGACGGGAAACAACTCCGGAACACAGGTACCTCGCTGTGGGAATCTGCAGTGCGCGGGGTCGCGTCGTCAGGATCAGTTTGGACGGCCTGGCGGGGTTCTTCGGTTGCGGTGGTGGCGCTCTCTAGGTCTAGATGGAAAGAGGAAGGGTCTGGATGATTTAGGTTTAGGGTTTAGATGAATAGAATAATATGTATATATATGAAAGGGAGAGAGAGAGTTGTGTTAAAGCCGCGGGGGGGGGGGGGTCTGTGTGTGGGATTTGATGTGAATGGGTTTAATTTGCAAAAAGTGGGGATGGGTAGGCCAGCGGCTACTCACAAGACTTATGTGGTTTAGTAGCAAAAGGGAATGGGTAGTTATGAGTAGTAATAGTTTAAGTATAGTTATTAATAGTTTTCTTTAATAGTTTTCTTTTCTTTTCCTTTTATAATTCCTTTAAATACATATGTATATATATATATATATATATATATATATATATATATATATATATATATATATATATATATATATATATATATATATATATATATATATATATATATATATTTATATATATATATTTATATATACGTATATACTCATAGGCAAAATCTAAAATTATATTAATACCTACCATTAAGCTAGCAACTGCTCAAGAGGTCTCCTACATGAAATAAATTCGAAAAAATTCTTAATGGTCCCATAAATCCCCTAAGTGCACGAACACCTAAAATAAAAATCTATTTCTCCTAATTAGCACATAATTACTATAATTAAATTATTAATTAATAAATAATAAATACGGTTTTTAGAAATAAGGGTTTTATATTCTACCCAACTTACAAAAATTTCGTCCTCGAAATTGACACTAACCCATATTCATAATGATAACTATAGCTATTACACTATATTGGTATCTAGCAGGACTCCTAAAACTCATGGTCTGCCATTCTAACACTTCCTCATCTATTGTCCATACACTATTCTATCATCCTCTAACTCGTCTACACTACCCAACTTACAAGAATTCTACTAGTAGTCACATTCTTTGTAGCTATTGTCTAGGTTGTAAGACAATTATATTTTATTGGGTCGAGAATCTTGGGATACCTGTCTAGAATCTCATAACTATGACTTTTTCCCGTAACTGTCAAGTATCGTAGTCTAATACTGCCACGCCACCTAGCCAGTATGGCTGCAAGTAATTCGACTACTCTACCAAAATCGTCTGGCTGCAACTGTCGCTACCTCGCCAGTGATTTGTCATAGTCATCAGTTCGTAACAAGTGCCTTCAACTCTTTCCTAGGCATAGTCTAAGTTTTTAGGGAAATACTTAAGGTCTTGACTAACTATTAGGGGTATGATCTATCTCAAATGATCTAACAATTTCTACTAGGCTACATGGTGCTACTTAAGGGTTAAACTAATAAAGAATACAGAAATTGCTATAGTGCATATACATATTAAGAACTTATCCTTAGTTATCAAATATTACTAACACATTTATGTTTTAACTAACAAAATAGGGGTGAGGTTGATATGAATCAAACAATTCATAATGGCACGAAAGATACAACTATGATAGGAAGAGTTAAGCACGAGATAAGAAACGAATATAAAAGAAGAAGATGAGTCACCCAAGACGGCGAGATAAGGATAGGGGAAGAATACTACTACTGCTACTCACGTCATCTATTAGCATCGCGTGTATGCCACCTGGGTAAAATATACATACATCCTCATAACTGCTAAACTACCATATATATAATTCTACATCTATTTGTACATCTAAAATCTTGTGTCACACTGGGATTATGAGTATGCAAAGACAATTATAACAAAAAGGTCGTACCTGTATCTACGCCTTCCTGTGTCTGCTCTCCCATATTTGTCATAATGAGTGCTTGGCCTTGTCCTTGGTTGTTCAATTGGGGTCTAGTCCCCTCCATTTGTACAGACTGTAGAAGCAGTGGCGGGTCCCTTTGGTCTTCTATACTTGAGGGTGTATGCGGTGTTCCTGATTCTAATGCCATAGGTCTCTGGTTCTGTTTAGGACATTCTCGGGCTTGATGGTGACTTGATCCACATATCATGCACAGTCCCAATCGACGATGACAGACTCTTAGAATATGACCTGTCTTACCACAATAGTGACAAGTACGAAGCTCCTTGGTTGGATATGGTGCAACATTATTTGATTGCTGGCGTGTCAAAGGGTGTCTAATGGGTCCTCCTGGCTGTGTCCTTACTGGTCCTTGGTGACTTCTCTGTTGAATTCTGTTTTCCCTGCTGATGGCCTCTTGGATCCTGGCCTCTGTCAATAGCTCGGCATAAAAGATCCAGGACTGGGAGCAAGTGTAGTGCTGGAGCTCCTGAGTCATCCCGCGGTGAAATCTCTTAGCCTTCTCTAAGTCATTAGGTATTAGGACTGTGCCATACTTACTGAGACGGCTAAACTCTGCGTCATACTCATCAACCGTCTTGTCCCCTTGATCTAGGTGGAGGAACTAATCGTATAACGTGTCCCTTACAGTATCCGGAAAGTACTTCCTCTCAAAGCACTCCAAAAATTGTTCCCAAGTCTAACGCATACCCAACTGGCGCTCCATTGATTCCCACCAGTGATGCGCGTTGCCTTCTACTGAGTCCTTACGCTTATCATCCATAGGTCAGAAGGTAATTGTGATGCCTCTAACAACTTCTTGGTATTGGCAATTCAGTTCGTGGTCTTCTCTGGACTCTCATTGCCCTTGTATGGCTTAGGGCCCATCTACACAAAGTCCTTGACTGAACCAACCCGAGCTTGTGGTACTGAAACTAGTGCTTGGGTTGGTATAGGGGCTAGTACATCCATTCTCTCAAGTGCTGCTAGAAATTCTAGCCTCTGCTCTGCTGCCTGCTGCCTCTGTTCCTGTATTATCATCTGGAAGAATTGAACAGCTGTGCATGGCCATCCTGCGGTGCTAATAAAGCTAGAAGGGTGCCATCGGGTATCGTGGAAGGAGTTGCTGGAATTTGATTGTTAGTCAGTCCATCCGGTCCGGGGAGAAGGGGTATCATTGAGGTCACTCCGGGTGATTGGTCGTTGTCCCCTGGAGACGTGTTGTCCCCGGTGGCGGCATGCCCGTTATGCAAATTCATCTCTCTGCAAGAGATGGACGAAGGGTTAAGAAGAGTACATGAATCAAGCAGGATGCAAGCACTTAAGTAGGACATGTTGTAAGGAAGGTAAGTTATAGTCAAGTGTGGATGAGATCTAAAATTCTAATCCTAGGTGCAGGCCCGCTCGGTACAGTTACGTAACCGAAACGGCTAACTCGACCTGCATGGGCCACCACAAAATATGTCACGCCCCAGTCCCAAAATACGTAGGACTAGGAACACGTAAGCATGCCAGCCGTATGTATATGGCAACTCCAATATATGGATACCATAATACACACGTAAGCTGTAGAATGAATATAAACTCACATGTGGTATATATAATGTCATAAGTCACAGATATGCTAATCTTATCCACACAACAAGCCATAGAAAAGAAATACTAAACTAGAATAAGGAGTTTGAGATATCCAAAATAATAGTCGGGTGGAGACAAATCCACTACCAAGACTATATCCCAAAACAAAAATGAGAGAGGAGTATAAAATCTCCAATATAAAATAATGTAAAGACAGAGTGTATCAGCTAAAAGAATCCATCGCTAGATATAATCAAAGATGCGCAGAAGGTAAGACCTCCTCGACATAAAGTAATGCGTCAGGTCCAGGCCCGTACTCCTGCGGATACTCCTGGTCGTCTATACCGGCAAGGGACCAGGTCCTCAGAGGGACATAACAAGATACATAGAAGCAAGCCAATTGAATACAGTGAACATGCATAATGTTTAAAAATATATAAGTACGCTGTACAAGATAATCTATATGAATGCAAATGAGGACAACTTTTCGACATATGGGCAAGGGTAGGCTACTCGATCTAATCTCACAACTCACACACACGTCCATGAACATCATCAGCCGACATACCGCGGGGGTAGTGACCCTCGTGACTCCATTAATCGACATACCGAGGGTTAGCGACCATCGGACACGACCACCATAGTGCATGCTAGTGACTACGGTGTTACCAGAGTGGTTAAAGCCCATACGCCTACTGATTGTCCTCTCATGATACTAAGTGGCAAGTGTGTGTCAACATATCTAATATATAGTAATGACTGAAAGAAACTACACATGCAATAAATATACAAAAATGCCATAAAAATACAGAAATATACTAAGCATGAAAAATACTGTAAATAATTTGGCAAGGTATCTTGCCTGGCAAGAAAGCTGCAAAATATAATGTCCCGATGTCAACACCAAAAGTCAGAAGCTACGGCCTCAGAATGAACGTCTCCGGATGCTGCAATAAACATCACCAACGTTCCCAGAATAAGCAAAACAGCTAAAAAGCACTTTCCTTTCGTCCAATTTGGACACAGGGGCAAAACAGTAATTTCGGGTAAAAGTGGGGTCCACGTGTGGCCTACTTTGCACCGAAAAACGTGCCAAGGGTAACAGTCTCTAAATGGAACAATTTATAGGTCAAACAAACTCTAGATGTCAATACGAACCCAACGGTATGTCCAAATATAGATTTCAATGGGCCGAACACAAATTTGCCCAAAAAGTCAACCGTGGGGCCCGCCAATTGGCAACTTGGTCAACTGTCTCAGAATTGTGTGAAAATTGGGTCACCGGACCAGCACGTTACCACGAGTCTAGTGGCGCAAGTTTCGTCGCAATCTGACGAGCGTGCACAAAATGCGCGCGACTTTCGCAAAAGTTACGACACGGGATTTGTCCGCTGATACGGGCTGATTTTGGCGCGCACACGCGTCCGAATCAGTTTTTGCGAACTCTTACGTGTCTGGTTACGCTGCGCGCACCGTTTGGTACACTTGGTACATGGCGGGGCGATCCCGTTTGGCGGGGCGCGCTCCGTTTTATAACTTTTGGAAATATGGAAAAGTGGGTTCACGGAATTTTCTAACGAATTTAATTCTGTCTACAGCAGTTAATAATCTAGAGTTATTTAACAAAAATTAAACTAGGTCAAGTGGTCTATGCATACCAAAAAGAATTATCAAATTCGGATCTCTGTGGTGGGAGATACGAACTCGAAAACATGGGTGATCACCGCAGTTTTCTGCGATCCCAGAATTTGGTTTATTTCTGCCAACTTTGGTGATATTTTCGCCTATGGTTATGCGTTGTTCGAGGTCTACTATTACACAGATATGGAAGAGAGTTAAGGGGTGAGCATATCGGTGAAGACGGGATGGCGTTTGGTTGAGCGAGGCGACAGAAAACAACTCCGGAACATAGGTACCTCGCTGTGAGAATCTGCAGTGCGCGGGATCGCATCGTCGAGATCAATTTGGACAGCCTGGTGGGGTTCTCCGGGTGCGGTGGCGGCGCTCTCTAGGTCTAGATGGGAAGAGGAAGGGTCTGGATGATTTAGGTTTAGGGTTTAGATGAATAGAATAATATGTATATATATGAAAGGGAGAGAGAGAGAGAGTTGTGTTAAAGCCGCGGGGGGGGGGGGTCTGTGTGTGGGGTTTGCTGTGAATGGGTTTAATTTGCAAAAAGTGGGGATGGGTAGGCCAGCGGCTGCTCACAAGACTTATGTGGTTTAGTAGCAAAAGGGAATGGGTAGTTATGAGTAGTAATAGTTTAAGTATAGTTATTAATAGTTTTCTTTAATAATTTTTCTTTTCTTTTCTTTTCTTTTCTTTTCTTTACCTTTTATAATTCCTTTAAATACATATATATATATATATATATATATATATATAGGACAAATCTAAAATTATATTAATACCTACCATTAAGCTAGCAACTGCTCAAGGGGTCTCCTATATGAAATAAATTCGAAAAAATTTCTAATGGTCCCATAAATCCCCTAAGTGCACGAACACCTAAAATAAAAATTAATAAAAATCTAATTCTCCTAATTAGCACATAATTACTATAATTAAATTATTAATTAATAAATAAATAATAAATACGGTTTTTAGAAATAGGGATTTTACAGGCTGCAGCAAGGACGTCCGTGTAAGAAGTAGGTGCAGCGGAGCCGATTAATCTTGGTAGCTCAAAGCTAAGTCCATCGAAGAACTTCTTCGCCTTCTCCTCTTCTGTCGGGATCAGAGTAGGGGCAAAGCGACTCAAACGAATGAACTCCGTATTGTACTCTTCCACTGTTATATTGTCTTGAGTGAGCGATTGAACTTGTCCCGAAGTTTTGATCGAGCAATAGATGGAATGTACATCTCCTAAAAGAGTCTAGAGAACTCCTCCCAAGTGACTCGGTCTAGTCTGAGCCGTCTTTCCTCAGATAGCCACCAGTGATGTGCATTGCCCGTCAACTGCATCCTGACGGTAGTCATCCAACGCTCCCTTGGAAGCTCAGCTGCTTCCAATTGGTGTTGAGTATTTGTGAGCCACTCATGAACTTTAGTGGGCTCCTCCTTGCCAGAAAAGGTATGGGACTTCAGTTGGCGGAAATCAGTGACAGATTTCGTCGATGGTCGTCTAGCCGGTGGGTTCACCTGCTCCAGTGCGGTCACTATACTGTTTCTCAGGTTCTCTGCCTCGTGACGCTGAGCCTCTTGATGAATCTGATGTTGGGCTTGCATCATTGCGTAGAACATTTGGAACATCTGCTGTCCGTCCATAGCCTGTCCTGGTGGAAAAATGGGCATTGGTGGAGTAAACTACGACGGTGGTGGAATATCGTCTTGTCGGAACCTCGAGGCATGCTAATCTGCTTGATTGTTTTGGTGAGTGGAGGGATCTCCACCCAATGGTGTCACTCCCTCGTCGTAGGTGACCACAACACCTTGTGGTGTACCTGAGGGAGTTTTGTCACTGACTCGTAGATCCATTACTCTGCATACAAAGTAAACTATGAGAGGCGCACAGAATAATCAAGGCAGGATGCAAGTCAAAAATTATTTTAAACTCGATATAGAGGTCAAGAACGTGTCAATATGTGGATGAGATCCTATAGCTTGTCCTATCCTAGTCCAGGCTTGCTCGGTATCTTAGTTAAAACTGAAGTAACATAGTCGTAGACCTTCATAGGCCACCACAAAAACTATGTTACGCCCCAGTCCCAAAATACCGAAGGACTAGCCACGTGACAATGGCCAGCAGCTCAACTCCAATGGACAAATCCAATTTAATGGACCCGTTAGAGTGTACTTAAGCTGTATACAATGGTCTACGATACATGTCACAGTCTAATTCTAATCTCATCCATAGAAAGTAAACACAATTCAAAATGTCAGACTAATCAAAAAAATATATAATCCATCAACAAGTCTCAATAAAAAGTGTCTCGGGGAACAACCCGATAATAAGTTTAATACAGTGATCCAAGAGTCAGGATATAGAGTAACCAGAAACAAAAATAATGAGTATATAACAAAATACTCAGGAGAAATTCTCTGGCATAACCTCTTCCTCTGGTGCCAGTACTGCTCCAGCATCATCTCATGTCCCGTATACCTCGGGGTAAATCTCCTCTGCTATACCTGGGGACATAATCTGGATCCAGGTCCTTAGGGGATATAGCAAGGTACAAGAATAACTCAAGCCAAATAAAATACAGTATATACAAATATATCAATAGGGCATGCTATGTAACCAGCTATGTGAAATACAAATGAGAGCATTAATCATACTCAGGCTGAAACTACTATAGGCTCTGTGTTTAAAATCCATAGCAGCATGTAATATCTCGAAGGGCCAGTAAATGTGCCAAAGACAGAGTCTAAGGCACCACAAGTAATATAGTATATATATATAAACATAATCAGTCTATAGTATGGTGAGACTCTCCCCACCCAATGTAATATCACGTCTTATGTCTATAACATGCAAGATCATGACCTCTAGCTAGTACAACGAGTCATAATGATATCTCTATATATGGAAGTCTTATGTCACGAATCTTGTGAACCTATACAGAATTACCACGAATAACTTAGGAAAGATTCTATCACATAAATAGTGTCAAGTGTCCTATGGTATGACATACTTGGCAAAACAAGCACAAAAATATATATGTTCGTGGTATCAACTCACTAAGTGACGTTACACGACTCTGCGTACGGCGTCGACACCCGAATCTTGTTCGGACGCTAAGCAACGTCTCACGGTCCTAGATTGAACAGGTACAATACATAAGTATATATATATATATATATATATATATATATATATATATATATATATATATATATATATATAAATAACTCAAGCAATTAATATCATAGGAACTACTGCAAGTTTGGCAATGTACACTTGCATGTGTTCTGAACTCCTACAGCTGCTCCGATATCAGTGGAATCTCCAGGTTTGTCTCCGAATGCTGAAACAAAAATCACCATTGCTCTCAGAATATTTGAAATAGCTAGGATTGACTACCCATAAGTCTAATTTGGACATAGGGGCAGAATTGACAGTTTCTGGTTAAAGCGGGGTCCATATGTGACCCACTTCACACCGAAAATGTGTCAAAGACAAAGTTCTCCAAACTCATCAAACTTAGTATCTACAAGTCCAGAACAATTATACAAACCCAACGGAATGTCCAGAACTGGATTCCGATGAGCCGGTCACGAAATTGCCCGCCAAGTGGAACCGTGGGGCCCACAAAACGGGATTTCGTCAACGTTCTCAGAATCGAACCAAACTTGGGTCACAGAACTAGCGTAATACTACGAATCCGATGGCATAAGTTTTGTTGCAAAATGACAAGCACACACGAAATTATGATGAGTGTCAGAACTGGCCGATACGGGACTTTTCGACGGATACGCGTTGATTCCGGTGTGCACGCACATCCAAATTAAATTTTATGAAATTCTACACATCCATGTTAATGATACGTGCCTTTCGTTATAATTCGCACACGACGAAGTTGTCTCGTTTAGTGGAACGCACCCCGTTTCGAAAAATTTTGGGTTTAGAAAATTAGGTTTTTGGTCAACTTCAACCACGAATAAAACACAGCATACAACAAATTAAAATAAACTAATTAAAGGGATTAAAAATTGATTATGTTTTTAAATTACTGTTCAAGTGAAATTTAAAAAATATAAACTAGGTAGGAAGAAAAATGACCATGAACATGGGGCTTTGAGACAGTTTTCTGAACTACAAATTGGATCTTTTTTCTTTATTGCGTCATAATTTGTGACCGACACAGGACAAGATATCCCCCGAACTAATTATACAGGATTTGAGAGGGTCATGTGGTCTTCGCATAGGATTTGACAGAATAATATTTGGATAACTGTGCAAAGAGATACGAAGGTAGGAAGAGGGTACCTCACTGCTACTGTTAGCTCGAAAATATGGCGACTACACGGCGGCTACTTCGCAACGGTTGTGCGCGGCGGTCCGGCGTCGTCGGCGGCGGTGGCTTTTCGGGAATGGAAGAGGGTTGGATGATGAACGAGAGGGTGGGTCTGGATGTTTATATAGGGGTTGAAAATGGACGTTATGGGGAGGTGAAAGGGGGTCGGCCGATCAGTTTTGGGGGAGGGGAAGTGTTCGGTCGGGGCTACGATTTTGAATCTGATGGGTTTGTGGGTCGGGTTAGAAGGTACGGCTCGGGTACGGGTAGGATCCGAGTCTAATTGGTTTGGGTTGGTTCGATTGGGTTCGGTTTGGTTCAGTTTGGTTTGGGTTGGGTTGGGTTGGTTTAAGTTGATTTATTTAAAAATAATGCATTTTAGCTATTTAAAAATAGTTTTTGATCCCAATAAATTCCAGAAAAATTACACAATATCCTATTATTTATTATACACTCAAAAATATAATTTTTACAATATTTTAATAATTAATTTAATTAACAAAAATATAAATTCCTGAAGAACATTTATTATAATTAAGTAAAAATTACATAAAAATCTCAAAAATTCATAAATTCATAATTAAAATTCTAAAATTAAAATCTAAAAATATGGGTATTTAAAGTATATATATATATATATATATATATATATATATATATATATATATATATATATATATATATATATATGGTTATTTATACTAGCTATCCCTAAGTTTTGGACTTATTACACGGGGTACCCCTACTTTTAAATTTATTATACTGACCACACCTCCCTTTAGAAAAAAAAAATTAAAAATAGAGGTAGCTAGTGTAATAACTTTTCATTTTTATCTTAAAGTAGGGGTACCCCGTGTAATAAACATAAAACATAGGGGTGGTCAGTGTAATTAGTTTAAAAATAGGGGTGCCACGTGTAATAAGCCCAAAACTTAGGGGTAGTTAGGGTTATTTACACTATATATATATATATATATATATATATATATATATATATATATATATATATATATATAAAACATTATAAATTCTGGTTTGGTTGAAGTAATATGGAAAATTTCTAGTTAAAAGAAATTAAGTCATGAGAACATATTTCAAAGAAAAAATGGCTTGCCTTCCTTTGGTTTTTCCTTGATCCTCCTTCACTCCTTCCCAATTATAACCTAGAACTCAAAGATGACATGTATATAATCTTAATTATGTTTCTTATTTGGAAGAATTTAACCTAGATTTTTATTGGAAAATAGAAATATTTGGGAAAAAAAATTATACCTAGAGTTGGAGATGGCTCCAAGAAAGAAAGGTGGAGTAGGTTGGTCGGTGGTGGGGTCCGGGGTCGCCGGAGCTGGGTGGCCGGCGGTCGACGCAGCAGCAGAAGTAGTAGCAGTAGTCGTAGCAGGAGCGGCAGCAGCAAAGCAGCAGCAGAAGAAGAAGAAGTAAGAAGAGGAGGAACGAGGGAGGAGGAAAGTTATGTGGGAGATGAAGAAACCGAGCCCTTCCCTCATATATTAAGACTTCCTTCCTTCTCCCAATATTTCCAACCAACATCACGATGATGTTTTGAGTGGAAGTTACTACTTTACGATATAACTAGACAATATTATCTTATAAAAATATAACTCTAGGAAGAAATAGAATTACTACATAGTAGAATGAGATCGAAATAATTGTTAAGTTTTGATATGAATACATTATAAATGTGACATGGCACCAATAGATGAAAAATGTACACATCACTAATAGTTTTCCATGTATTCTTTCATATATGAAATTTATGCTTATAATAAATCTCTAAAATTTAGTTACGAAATCCTATACATGCGTACACTATCATTACGAATCAGGGACTTAAACTCAATATAATGAATACTCTTGAAATGACAGTTACTCTTGAAAATTTGAGTTAAGGGAGTAAAATCATGTATACATTTATAGTCCTTACGTTATGACTAGAAACATGTTTTATTTAACATTCATGACCCTTGCATATCCTATTGTGGTTGGAAGCATGTTCCATATATGCGAATTTTGTTTATAATTAAATTTTAAAATATCTTTTATAATCAATTGTGTATGTTACCGGTGTTGAGAGTTGCTCCACCGTAGGGGTCGGCGAACCCAAAAATTCTACGGATGGTTGCTCTGGGTCCATATTAAATTATAAATTTTTTGGAGTCCAGAATACAAAGGAGACTCTGCCAAAAAAATTAAGAAATCCTATAGATAGCCATTTTTGGAAGTCCAAATAATTGATTATTCTCTATTTTCAAGATATTTAGCAAATTTTGACTTAGACTCAAACTCTAAAAGAATTTAGGATTTAAAATTATAGGATGCGTACGATCCTCTTACACGTTCACAAAAGAACAACAAAAATCAAAATAATTTATATTCCAAGGTAAGGAATATAATTTCCATGTTTTCGGAAAAAAATTCTACTAAATAGAATAATACTGTTAAGCGTGATGCCATGAGCACACGAAACTGAATATATATATTATTGGATGATTAATGTTTCCACAAATACGGAACGACTTGTCTAACGGTATCCTCGCAAAATGTATAGTCTCTAACACACGAGACGAGATACAAATCATAACCAATAATTCAACTTAAAATTGTATGTTAGATAGGATTTGTTGTGATTTTGTAAAATTGTATTGGGGTGGGAGAGAACATTTGGATCACACATTCTAACTCTTTACAATATTAATTATTTTAAAAAGTAATGCTGATCAGTCGTTTCGGCATCCGTAGGTCATACGATGATCGAGGTGAGGGTTATCTCACATAGTTGTCATTGGATCCGAATTCTTAAAAAAGATCAAGAAATTCGA
Source organism: Iris macrosiphon (assembly GCA_036927795.1). Taxonomy (NCBI): domain Eukaryota; kingdom Viridiplantae; phylum Streptophyta; class Magnoliopsida; order Asparagales; family Iridaceae; genus Iris; species Iris macrosiphon. Next base: position 167,739,446 of record JAYESA010000006.1, on the reverse strand, counting down.
CAATTGTGTATATCAAATGTTATATCTGGATTTCGATGGCTTAACGCTCGCTTGCAGCGCCTTCGCTTCATATGGGCTACTTGTTTATATCTGGAATGAGGCTCGAAGAGAAAGCGAGCTAGGCGAAAGAGAGCGCAGGTTCTCAATTCTGAGCTGCTTATCCTGTTCTGGTTAAGACATGGCACTCGAAGAACAGAATTTCGGTAGGTGGATGGTACAGTTCGTACTTCTCCCTTACTAAATCTCTTCCTGAACAAATAGCTGATTCAGTAGGTCAGCCAGGTCTCATCATTGGTATCGTCCCTGGCTTACTCTCGCCGCTTGGATTACATCTCCTCTAGTTTGAAAATAGCCTTATCTCGGCTCGGGAGCTAACGGTTTAAAAAGATCTTTCTTCTCTGCTTTTTGCAAGAAAAATACAAGAAAGAGTTGCTTCTTCCAGTTAGGGAAGTTCGGATAGGAAACCACGCCTAGAGACAGGTCGAGCCCTTTGCTTTGAGAGCACCCATTGTCTTTCTTCCGGTTCTCAAGCTAGGAATGAAGCCAGTGAGGTGCGTAGCGTCTTTACTTCTTTCTGACAAATCTCAATCAATCAGTAAAACTGTTGAAGTTTGGATGCTCGATTCATGCTTTCCGAAGGAACGTCTAGGGTATTGATCCAACCCGGCTCTTGATAACCCATATTCGGTTCAAGGTCTCCTCCCAAACGAACAGATAGAGTCAACCTTAGCGGCCTTTCAGCAAGATTTAACAAGTGACTTCGAAAAAATAAGAAATGTGGTAGGCAGTTATGTTAAAGTGAAGAAATCCAGCATTGGTTGTTAGAGACTGATTCAATAGAGCTTTCAATCATCCTTCGTCCTCTAGATGCAGTACTTTCTCTCCTTGAAAGAACGGGGGGAGTTGCTTTCTCTTTGAAAGAATATCTGCCTATTTTTTCTAGCTTTGGAGACTTTAACTGATTGCCTGGCTCCCCTTCGGTTAAGGAAATAGCTAGGTGCGTAGCAAAAGCAGCAAGAGGAAGGCAAATAAAAAAAAGAAAGAATGAGCTTACCCGGTTGAATGGCAAGTGCAAGTAAGGAGAGCAGTCCAACTCAGTGGTTGATCTTCAAGCTTGCCATAGACAACCCTTACCAATCTCGATGCATCGTAGATAGAGTAGAGTCAACTGACTTGAACCATGAAAGATGGACAAGCCGATTAGATAGACCTGATGTCAGCTAGGTCAGCTTGGATAAGGTTCGAGTTTCACTGACGCCCTTCAATTTCTTCTATACAATGCGATTCACTCGATTCTGAGCCAAGCCTGTGCCTCAACTACTCGGTCGATTGGGCTCAGCCCATCCCGCACCAGCCCACTTTTAGACTCACCATACCTTACTTACTGGGCCTGCTTTCTTTATGTCTATTAGTCATGGGATTACATCGCCTTTGAACCGCAAGAGCTTCTAACTATCCAACAACAATGCAACAGGGAAATTGTTGGCAACCGATAGGAAGAATAGACAGTCCAGCTTTCCCATGCCGAGGAAAGATGATACAACCCTTGCTCCCATTTATCGATGGAGCCGATGGTTGCAATGGAAGCTGATGCAGGAGAGGAAATTCTTTCAAAGTAGCGAGCGATATCCATATCATATTGTTAGCCTGACCCTACCTTAGATAAATCGTTCTTGGAACAAGGGGTAGAGTCATATAAGTCATGAATCAAAATATGAGGGGGAAGGTCAAGGTTAGGGTGGAAGGCGGAGCTGGTAGAGAGCGAGCTCAGTGCATCAAGCCGATGCCCAATAGAGAGAAAAACTTGCTATGTCAGGAGCGGCGAGACTAAGACGCTCTGGCTTGCGGGACTCAAATGGAATAACTATAGCCCTCCCCGTGAGACGTAGGCGAAGAAATCCTAGCTAAATGAATATGCGCAGGTCGATGAGCAACTCTTAGGTGTATCAGTTTTGAGCAGCTCGAGCAAGAGCGTACGACTAGAGAAGAGAGGAGACACACTGAAGGATACTAGCTACGTTAGCACTCGTTGATCCAGAATGATCTAAAGAGATAGCTCCAAGTCAAATGACAGAAACTAAGGGAAGGCTTGGCATACAGGTTGAGGATGATAGAAGATTGACACTTGTCAACTTTTCCAGTGAATGAGCCAAGGCGCGTAGCGAAAGCTAAAGTGATAATACCCTCCGGTCCCTTCTATTCGCTCTATCTTCAAAGATCTCCCCCTTTGATCACTTTCTTGATATCGAGACTATATTAGAAACTAGAGAAGGTCGAAGGTGCTTTGATGGAATTACTGGTACAAGCCCAATTTCATTAATGGATGCGGGATTACCAATGTCACAATTGGAAGACTCCAAGGAAGTTGTGTCACTTCTGAATATGAGGAGGAGGTTGAATCAATAGCAATAGTAGACACGCTATGATCTTTGGCTCTTTGCTAGACAGGAGAAGTACATGAACCATCGAATGCAATGGTTCTTGTTACAGACTAGGCTGCAAGTGAGAGTGATAGAAACAGCTCAGCTATGAATGCTGCCGATGTCGATACCGGAACAGCTAAAGGAAGCAGTAGCAGTAAAACCATCCAATTGCAATTCTATTACACATTCATCTTCCTCTAGAAATTCCTTTTGTTTGCATAAGCTATTAAGGTGCCGAGCATACTAGTAGATGCCCAGAAGGAGAGGGTCTAATTTCAGATGATTTTTAACAGACGAGATCGTAGAATATAAAAGGATTTGCTGCTAAGACCGAATAAGCATGAACTTGTATTTGATTCCTATTCTTTGACTATGTCCGAATGGAACAATTGTTGCTAGCGGTCCTGTTGCTAATAGTTGCAGCTGGTAGGTCAGGGTGACATCTAGGCTTTGCCACTTGAGAATATTATTGCTGGTAGGTTGTAGCGAGCTAGAGTGAAGAAAGTAGAATAGATTCAGACTTTTCTCTCGATTAGGATCTTGTCCTACAACTGGTGAAATGGATCAAAAGCCCGTCTTTGTCTTTCTTGGGTTAAGCTAGTAGTCCATTGGGTGGTGGGATCTCCTCCTTCCTATTAACCTTAGCTGGGAACAAAAAGAAAAGCCTAAGCCGGTCACCGGGTAGTCTAAGAGACACTTTTCTTACTATTGAAGAAGAAAGAATCGATTCTAAGCACCACAACTGGATACTTTAAATAGCATAAGAAAAGAGAGAAAGCACAAGCACACGGATGATCAGTCTCAATGGCAGCAACTGGATGATTTGGAAACCTAGAATGGTCAGAGCAAATACTTTCATCTTTTTGTTTCAAATAGAGATAAATGATGATTTGACAGCGCTGGCGGGAACTATCATTTGTAAAGTGGATTTCCCCGCCATCAATTTCTTTGTTCAAGTATGGAATTCTCTCCTAGAGCAGCGGAACTCACGACTCTATTAGAAAGTAGAATGACCAACTTTTATACGAATTTTTAAGTGGATGAGATCGATCGAGTGGTCTCAGTTGGAGATGGGATTACACTTGTTTATGGATTGAACGCAATTTAAGCTAGAAAAATAGTGGAATTTGCCAACGGTGTGAATGGAATAGCCTTGAATCTTGAGAATGAGAATGTAGATATTGTTGTCTTTGGTAGTGATACCGCTATTAAAGAAGAAGATCTTGTCAAGCACACTGGATCTATTATGGATGTTCCTGCGGGAAAGGCCATGTTAGGCCGTGTTGTTGACGCGTTAGGAGTACCTATTGATGAAAAATGGGCTCTAAGTGATCACGAACAAAGACGTGTCGAAGTGAAAGCCCCAGGGATTATTGAACATAAATCTGTGCACAAACCCATGCAAACAGGATTAAAAGCAGTATATAGCCTGGTTCCTATAGGCCGTGGTCAACGAGAACTTATAATCTGGGACAGACAAACTGGAAAAACGTCTATAGCTATCGATACTATATTAAACCAAAAGCAAATGAACTCCGGGGGCACCTCTGAGAGTGAGACATTGTATTGTGTCTATGTAGCTATTGGACAGAAACGCTCGACTGTGGCACAATTAGTTCAAATTCTTTTAGAAGCGAATGCTTTGGAATATTCTATTCTTGTAGCAACCACCGCTTCGGATCCTGCTCCTCTGCAATTTCTTGCCCCATATTCTGGGTGTGCCATGGGAGAATATTTCTGCGATAATGGAATGTACGCATTAATAATATATGATAATCTTAGTAAACAAGCGGTGGCATATCGACAAATGTCATTATTGTTACGCCGACCACCAGACTGTGAGGCTTTTCCTGGGGATATTTTCTATTTACATTCCCGTTTCTTAGAAAGAGTCGCTAAACGATCGGACCAGACAGGTGCAGGCAGCTTGACTGCCTTACCCGTCATTGAAACACAAGCTGGAGACGTATCGACCTATATCCCCACCAATGTGATCTCCATTACAGATGGACAAATCTGTTTGGAAACAGAGCTCTTTTATCGTGGAATTCGACCAGCTATTAACGTTGGCTTATCTGTCAGTCGCGTCGGGTCTGCCGCTCAGTTGAGAGCTATAAAATAAGTCTACAGTAGTTTAAAGCTGGAATTGGCACAATATCGTGAAGTGGCCGCCTTCGTTCAATTTGGGTCAGACATTGATGTTGCGACTCAAGCATTACTCAATAGAGGTAAAAGGCTGACAGAAGTGCCCAAATAATTACAATATTCACCACTTCCAATTGAAAAATAAATTGTAGTGATTTATGCAGCTGTCAACAGCTTCTGTGATCGAATAAAACTAGACAAATTTTCTCAATATGAGAGAGCCATTCTAAGTAGTATAGATCACGAATTACTCAAATCCTTCTTAGATAAAGGTGGCTTCACTAATGAAAGAAAGATGGAACTATATGCTTTTTTAAAAGAAAGTGCTTTGCCTTACCTATGATGCCAAAAGAAGGCGAGCGGAGTGAGGCGACCGGAGAACAAAAAAATGTGATGAGCGTAGCATACTTCTAATAGGTACGCTATGGCATGCTACGGCTTTTTGTTTGGCCAATGCCAATCATTCTTTTACGACACCAACCTCTCTATATGCCAGAGAAAAAAGGAACGCGGGGAAGAGGAATCAAAGAAAAAGCAACGAAGGAAAAGTGTGACAAAGCAAGGCCTCTCTTTATGTTAGAAGGTGCTAAATCAATAGGTGCCGGAGCAGCTATAATTGCTTTAGCGGGAGCAGCTGTCGGTATTGGAAACGTCTTCAGTTCCTCAATTCATTCCATGGCACGAAATCCACCATTATCTAAACAATCATTTGGTTATGCCATTTTGGGCTTTGCTCTAACCGAAGCAATTACATTATTTGCCTCAATGATGGCCTTTCTGATCTTATTCATCTTCCGATCGCAAACCAAAAAAAAAAAAGTCAAACATGAGAACGTCAATTTTTTTGACAATCTTATGTGTCAATATCTATTTGTCTTTGGACCCACTTTTCTTTATTCTTACTCATTGATGACGTACTGTTAATTGTCCTTCATTGGACAAGGATGAGTCAGAGGCGCCGACTCTCGAACATAGGTCTATTAACCTTCTTCTTGAAGGGATGCATTGGTTCGTAGTCAGGCACGGGATGATCTGAGAAGGTAAGGACATTGACATTATAATTATATACTATGGCTCTTGTGATCCAATCAGGCATTGGATCCAAATTCTTGAAAGAGATCAAGAAATTCGACAAATGTGTATATCAAATTGTATGATAGATAGGAATGGTTGTGATTTTATAAAATTGTATTGGGGTGGGAGAGAACATTTGGATCACACATTCTAACTCTTTGTAATATTAATTATTTTAAGAAGTAATGCTGATCAGTCGTTTCGGCATCCATATGGCCATACGATGATCGAGGTGAGAGTTAGCTCACATAGTTGTCATTGGATCCGAATTCTTGAAAGAGATGAAAAAATTCGACAGTTGTGTATATCAAATGTTATCATGTTTTCGAATTCTTGAAAAAGTTCAAAAAAATCGACAATTGTTTATATTATCACATGATTCGAATTCTTTGGAATTTTTTTTAATAATTGTTTATATCATGTGTTATCACATTTTAATATGATTCAATGGTTATTATCATGATACAATAATATCACAATACTGTGGGACTGAAATCTAAGCACCGTACATTCAGTATTTACCTGACCCCGGGTATATGGGATTATTACCGAGACAATAGATGATTATATGATCCAAAAGCGTTCTCTAAATTGTATTTGCGTACAAAATTTTTGTATTGCGAATTGTTTTTGTGACTGTGTTTTTGACACCTTATAGAATAGGTTTTACCAGAAATACGAAACCTCATATTCCAAGTTTACACTATTAATCAGCAGTAAGTATTCCAGTTTTCATATCAGTTATTCATTATTTTCTGATATGATTTATCCCTAAAAATTCATAATATTTTATCATTTATTTTTAACATTCTTGATATAAGGGCTTGTTTGTCGTTCTGACGACCTAGTTTTGTTCACTAGAAAATGAAAAAAATGAGGAAGAGACACTACCTTTATATAGTGTTGATGAGGTTGACGAATGATGGAAGTAGTTTTTCTGAAAGACAACAGAGTTCATTTTGTAGCTGAATATGTAAATTAAGGGTCTGCTTGGATTGAGGAGAAATAAATAAGCAAGGTTAAGTGGGGTTAAGTGAGGTAGAGTTAAGTGAGGGGGAGGAAAGTCAATACATATAACCTTACTTGGATTGGAATAAGAGTTAAGTGGGGTGTGTTTAATAACTCTTGCTCGGACTGAAGGTTTTGAGTGGATGAATGAGTTAATTGGGGTGTATTTATTACTTATTAAACAAAATCCCTTATTTTTTCCTCGTTAATCCTCCGATTTTGGGAGTTAAAAAATAGACAAAAGAGGGTTAAACAAACCTCCATTTAACCCTATATTACTCTTCCTCCTAAACCCCACCCTCAAACCAAACATAATTTTTTTCCCTCACTTAAATTTCCCTCACTTAACTCTCTTAACCCTCAATCCAAGTAGACCCTGAAAGTTTTTTGGGGCTTGGAGAATAATATGTAAATAAAATAGTATGATGAATATGTATAAATATATGAAGGTTCTAAATGTATCATTAGATATCATGTGCTTTATCCTAGATTTTACAGGCGACAAGTGCAATTATAATACCAAAATATTATATATGTGCATAGCCTGGAGATATATCATTGCAATCAAACTTTTATTTTTAGGAACGGGACGTGACATATTTTGAAGCCCAGCTTTGATAATTTAACAATTAGCCCAACTTTATGTAACCACCTCATTTTCAGGACAAGAATATTTTGGTAATTTACTATAATTTAAAAAAATTATGTGTATATATATAATGTGTGATTAATTGGTTATTTATTTAATTTAGACTAGTTAAGTTGAACCACTAGTTAGTCATGACTATATTATGACCATTAAACCTATTTAGACTCAATAATAGAATATTTTATCCTAAGAATTATGAGAACATATTCATGAAAGAATGAGAGGGGATTTTGAGTCAAATTAAACCATCATGACACAAAACCTAACCCTAAACCTAAGAGATGAGTCTATATAAGTCTCTTTATTTATAGTAGCCTGTCACGCCCCAGTCCCAAAAATACGTAGGACTAGGACACGTAAGCATGCCAGCCGCATGGATATGGCAACTCCAATATATGGAAACCAAATCCATACGTACGCTGTATTATGAATATCAAATCCACAAGTGGTAAAAATGTAATACAAGTCACAGGGTAAAATCTAAATCTCATCCACCAAAATCATATAGAAATAAATAACCAGTATCTATGAAACTAGATCTCAACAAGAAGTATCTAAAGATGATAGTTGGGTGAAAACAAATCCACTACCAACTCAAAGGGAAACGTAAATACAATATAAGTACAACTCACTCAAACAATATAAGTACCAGCTACCAATCACGGCTCGAAGAGAAGACATCCACGGAGCATCTATATCCTTCCAAATCTGTGCTCCTGCAAATACTCAAGAACAGGTACACCTGGCAGTGGACCAGGTCCTCAGAGGGACATAACAAGTATACTTAAACACATGCCAATAAAGTACTGAAATAAATATCCAATGGGGTCGCCTATCCGTCTAAGTGAATGCAGTTAAGAACACCTTTCCCCACAAGTGAGCTATCTGGCTGAAAACTGGGATTTGGCATGGTTCTCTTTTGAAGAGCCAGGGGCCTAAAAGCACGTCGTCTTTTGAACGCCGGTGGCCCGCCTGATAGTACATAATATATAAGGGTCATCATCACCCGTATCTCCAGCGGAGAATCCGGGCTTCACAGAAAAAGTGTAAAGGAGCTCAAATGCGGTACTTGTTGTTCTCCCTACCCCATGCTCTAAGCATGTCACATCCATGACACGATTTGGTCCATAGCCTATTCTTAGTACCCTAGCCCAATCCTGCAACCAAACAAGGACAAGGATGGGACCACCGTACTACAATAAGCTATGTCCCTGGACCTCTAATAACTGCCAAGTCTACTAGCATGCAATGTTTCTAACAGCAGTTATTCCTAACGCACGGCCCATACGTACAGGAGGCCAGACCTGTCACGCAGTCCGTGATCTATATGAGACTCACACTCGTGTAACCACTGTGTCACGGCCAATGAACCTAATGGTGCTACATGATAATGGGGTAGTCTCATGAACAAGGTCAATGCAAATACATAAATAAAAACATATCGCGATGTCACCGTCGCGAGCATTTTATATAACAATTAAAATATATGAAATAAGGACAGAAAATAAAGATGCATGCAACATATGGAATATAAATAACAATACAATGGCAAGGTATACTTGCCTGGCAAGAAGCTGCAAAATGTTACGTCCAGATGTCCAGTACACAGGACCAGAAGCTATGTCCACAGGACAAATGTCTCCGGATACTGAAATAAATATCACCAACGTTTCCGGAATGAGCAAAATAGCTAAAAAGTACATCCCTTTCGTCCAATTTGGACACAGGGGCAAAACCATAATTTCGGACAAAAGTGGGGTCCACGTGTGGCCCACTTTGCACCGAAAAGCGTGCCGAGGGTAACAGTCTCTAAATGGGACAAACTATGGGTCAAACAACTCTAGATGTCAATACGAACCCAACGGTATGTCCAAATTTGGATTCCGATGAGCTGAACAAAGTTTGGTCCAAAAAGTCAACTATGGGGCCCGCCAATTGGTGATCTGGTCAACCGTCTCAGAATTGCGTGAAAGTTGGGTCACAGGACCAGCGCGTTACCATGAGTCCAGTGGCGTAAGTTTCGTCACAATCTGACAAGCGTGCACAAAATACTCGCGAGTTCCACAAAAGTGGCGACACGAAATGTGTCCGCGGATACGGCCTGATTCCGGCGCGCACACGCGTCCGAATCAGTCCCCACGAATTTTCACGTGTCCTGTTATGCTGCGTGCACCATTCGTTACACTTGGCACACGGCGGGGCGGTCCCGTTTGGCGGGGCGCGCTCCGATCTCCAACTTTTGGAAAACCAGAAAAAGTGGGTGCGCGCAGTTTTGTGACGAATATAATTTTGTCCACAGCAACTAATAGCATAAAGTTATTATACAGAAAATAAACTAGGTCATGTAATCTACAGGTATCAAAAAGAATCATCGAATTCGGATCTCTGTGGTGGGAGATACGAACTCGGCAATATGGGTGGTCAATCTGGAATTCTGCGATTTCAGAATTGGGTAAGTCCGGGCCAACTTGGGCGCTGTTTTTCACCTAGGGGCACACGTTCTCCGAGGTTGACTATAAAACAAAGATTGGAGAGGGTTAAGGGATGATCATACCTATGAAGACGGAACAGCGTTTGGTCGAGCGAGTCGACGGGAAATCACGCCGGAGCAAAGGTGCCTCGAGTGGGAAACTGCAGTTCGCGATGTCGGCGTCGACGGGATGGTTGGATGGCTTGGTGGGGCTTCTCTGGCTGCGGTGACGGCTCTAGATGGGAAGAGGAAGTCTGGAGTTTAGGTTAGGATTTTTGGGATGCTAATATATATATATATTTAATATATTAAGGGAGAGAGGGGAAGAAGCGGGTTGGACCGCGGGTGAAACAAAGGGGCTGAAGGAAGTAAATGGGCGGGGACTTAGGCGCTGAAGGGTTTGCTGAATTTGCACTCAAGGGCTAAGGGAATAAGCTTGTAGCAAGTTGCTAGGGAATTGAAGGAATGTAATAGTTAGTTATGTTATTATTATTATTATATTACTATGAATAGTAACTTACTTTAATAATTTTTTTTTTGCTTTCTTTCATTAAATATATATATACACATATATATATTTGTATATATATATATATATATATATATATATATATATATATATATATATATATATATATATATATATATATATTCACACATAAGAAAATTTATATAATAGGGTATTGCACATCGTTAGGCTAGCAACTGCTCAAGGGGTCTCCTACATGGAATAAAATCCGAAAAATTTCTGATGGTCCCACAAGTCATCTAAGTGCCCGAACACCTAACATAAAAATTATTAAAAATCTATTTCTCCTATTTAGACCTAATTACTACAATTTAATTAATAATAAATAAGTAAAAGGGTATTTACGATTTTCTAGGAAGGGGGTTTTATATTCTACCCAACTTATAAAAATTTCGTCCGCGAAATTAAAATTAAGCCACGATAGAATGCAATGATGGTATAAGATTTGCATTATTTAAAATGCAAGGCTAGGTTTAAAGGGGTGGGCGATGTTGCACGTTGCACATCATGAAAAAAATTCATATGAGCGAAAAATAGGTTTCTTCATGTGTCATGTCCAATGGTGTGGACACATAAATGCTCCTTTGCATAAAAGCATCCAACAATTGGAAAATTGCACAAAGATGAGAATTGAATGATGGGCATGTCTAGGATAAGGGTGTAGAATTTGTAGGAAGGCAGTGGCTAGTGTAGTGCTCCAATTATCGGAGTACGGTAAGACGTGTCAAGTGATATCACTATTGTAATATTAATTAAAAATACCGTGTTCTATTTCTAAGTGAATTCGTGCTAGCCTCGATCTCACTATCTAAGCCGAGTAGGTCAAATTTTGGGTGAGGGGTTCACAATCTGCCGAACTTAAAACAATGTCGTCCTCAAAATTGAAATAAGGCAGAATCGGTTAATCCTTTATGTACAATACGGCAAGTCAGTCGCAATCTTCTTGCGATAACTAAAATCCTAATCATATCCATTGCAATCACTTCTAGGTTAAGATGTCCACTGCTCCAATCAAAATTTAACCTATGGTTATCTCTTCTCCCCTTGTTTCAAATTATCCATATCCACATAACATCTCCAAGATTTACATACGCATATAACTTTTACCTCACGATCTCTAACTATCATAATCCCCTTTAGAAGTGGTTTGAGTCCAATATATTTCCATTTTCACTTATAAAATTTTGTATGCCTCAACTCTTTAATTTCATTCACATCCTCATTATTTCAAATAGGTCGTCCAACCAAAATTTTAATTCTTAATTCAAATCACCACATTGAAAGAAATAATTTAAATGCAGTCCACCAATATTCAAGTCTGAAATTCTATATTTATCCTCTACATTCAAATTGGTGATTCTACCTTCATTGTTCAAAATTTAACTCATGCACTTAAGGTATAAATATTGGGTCCTCAATATCAATTTATTGATCCTCATCATCTTAGTCATCCTTCTAAATTTCTCAAAATTATAATGGCTTGAACCTCTCCCAATCTAATCTTACCCGATCATAATCTAAAAAAAATTCCTCCTGAGTTGACAATGCACTACTACCCAACTTAGAATTTATCCACCTATCACCTAAGGCTATATACCTTAAGAAAATATCCCTTAATTTATTTACTCATGTCGTTCAATTCTCGAAACTTCAACGTCGATCATATCACATATGATATGTCCTTAATTACGAAAGAATAATCCTCAAGTATGTGATCGGCCTATGGGGTATATCTAGTACTCTCTGTGTATTAACTTATACTAAGCACGAGGTTTCGTCGTTCCGAAATAAGGGAAGACGGGGACCAATAATAAAGAGTTCAAGGGCAGCGTAATAGAATAGAAGTATTGGGATCAAGGCGTTTAAAGAATTCAATTGGGAATTGTCAAAGCAGTTGTGGATTGAAACCCTATTTTGGTAATCTTTTGTTTGCCTGCTCGTATTAGTACAGTTATGTAACTGATACGATATGCCAGACATGCCTAGGACAAGTATATTCGTCTACTAATCACTACATATCTCAATCCATGTAAAGTAGTTATGCGAAGGGCGAACCAAAATGTACTAAGGTTGTCCAGACCGTAATACACTGATTCTAATTGGACAATTGTATCAGTAGGCGTCCCCAATAATACATGTCTCATGATCAAGCTCGATAAAAAATAAGCTTGCAAAGACTAGGCTATAATAGCAGCATAATTCGAGGTAGCACAGAAAATATAACGCTGGATTATGATGAGAGAATTTACAAATAATTCAAGTTGCAAAAACAAACAACATAAGCAACAATAACAAGAAGCTCTACAATCTCTACAGTTATCATGTTAATTCCTTGTCTAAGTCGATAGTCGACAAAGTAGGGGTGTGAGCCTCTAAGTCCTATAGTCTGAATAAACACTATCATCTTATGTTAGCATACAATTACTGCCATTCAGTTACACTTCATCAATGGATCACAAGAGCTATATGATACTAGGTGGTGGTATACTACCCAACTTATAAAAATTAAACTAATACGGTGACAGTCTTAAGGGGGTCCTACACAATAATCTTGCACATGTAAATAAAATAGAAACTCTTTATTAGGGTATCCTTTTTATGTAGGTAATGGTCATCCTAAGTCTTAGTCATAGCACTTACAAGCATGTGTCATTGGTAAGGATAGAAGAGTTACTGGCCGTCAAGGAGGAAGCGTCTAACTTGTATCGAGGTGAGGGTACAAATTACATGATTTAAAACTAAGGGTTAATCATCGGTCGTAATCTACAAAACAACTTAAACTTATTAAGTTCTAACTACCAAGCATAAAAATTTCACACTCAAGGCTACAACTATAATCCTAGCAACTATGAGCCCTTAACAAAGAATAAAATTACTTGGCCTACTATCCGAAGTGTCAGATGGCACGAGTTGAAAGATGAAGAGAAGAAACATAATTAGCCGTCACAAAATAGCGAGCGCTATGGTCACAGAGAAACAATATAAAAATAAAGATAGAGGGCTCTAGATAGCATCATGATTCTCTAAGGGGAGTGGTACGCTAGCTACTATGTTTGAGGTATGATTAGGAAAATATTCTATGCATTGCTCTTAGCCTTCTAGGGTACTTGTCTACTAATAACAAGACAATGACATAAGTTTTATAGTTCCAATATCATCTAACTATGAAGGTTAGGTTCAGTCCAAATATTAAGTTTTGGTTTTCTATTGGTTTCTCAATGCTAGGGTCAAACATTATGGTAAACTTCTAACTAACTCTAGTAGTGTCTATACTACTCTCAAGTCTTCATAATACATCAGGGATAATGGTAAACCAATTATAGGGATAAGGGGTTCTAGGGTTCGCTAGATATTCTAAACTTAGTGGTGTATCTATAATCTCGTTGTATTCTAAATAGGTGTGCTACTCTAATTATCATCTAACAACAGGAACTTCTATATTCTGGGAGAAGGCTATGCTCAAAGAATTATTAGGGAAGTACAGGAATCAAGCACGATACAATTGTTCAAATAGAACAGATAGAAGGAAGATGAATCATAGTCAATGTGGATGAGATCCTATACTCTAGTCCTAGGTGCAGGCTTGTTCGGTACAGTAACGTAACCGAGACAATATGCTCTTGACCTGCATGGGCCACCACAAAAACATGTCACGCCCCAGTCCCAAAAATACGTAGTACTAGGACACGTAAGCATGCCAGCCGCATGGATATGGCAACTCCAATATATGGAAACCAAATCCATACGTACGCTGTATTATGAATATCAAATCCACAAGTGGTAAAAATATAATACAAGTCACAGGGTAAAATCTAAATCTCATCCACCAAAATCATATAGAAATAAATAACTAGTATCTATGAAACTAGATCTCAACAAGAAGTATCTAAAGATGATAGTTGGGTGGAAACAAATCCACTACCAACTCAAAGGGAAACGTAAATACAATATAAGTAAAACTCACTCAAACAATATAAGTACCAGCTACCAATCACGGCTCGAAATGAAGACATCCACGGAGCATCTATATCCTTCCAAATCTGTGCTCCTGCAAATACTCAAGAACAGGTACACCTGGCAGCGGACCAGGTCCTCAGAGGGACATAACAAGTATACTTAAACACATGCCAATAAAGTACTGAAATAAATATCCAATGGGGTCGCCTATCCGTCTAAGTGAATGCAGTTAAGAACACCTTTCCCCACAAGTGAGCTATTTGGCTGAAAACTGGGATTTGGCATGGTTCTCTTTTGAAGAGCTAGGGGCCTAAAAGGCACGTCGTCTTTTGAACGCCGGTGGCCCGCCTGATTGTACATAATATATAAGGGTCATCATCACCCGTATCTCCAGCGGAGAATCCGGGCTTCACAGAAAAAGTGTAAAGGAGCTCAAATGCGGTACTTGTTGTTCTCCCCACCCCATGCTCTAAGCATGTCACATCCATGACACGATTTGGTCCATAGCCTATTCTTAGTACCCTAGCCCAATCCTGCAACCAAACAAGGACAAGGATGGGACCACCGTACTACAATAAGCTATGTCCCTGGACCTCTAATAACTGCCAAGTCTACTAGCATGCAATATTTCTAACAGCAGTTATTCTTAACGCACGGCCCATACGTACAGGAGGCCAGACCTGTCACGCAGTCCGTGATCTATATGAGACTCACACTCGTGTAACCACTGTGTCACGGCCAATGAACCTAATGGTGCTACATGATAATGGGGTAGTCTCATGAACAAGGTCAATGCAAATACATAAATAAAAACATATCGCGATGTCACCGTCGCGAGCATTTTATATAACAATTAAAATATATGAATAAGGACAGAAAATAAAGATGCATGCAACATATAGAATATAAATAACAGTACAATGGCAAGGTATACTTGCCTGGCAAGAAGCTGCAAAATGTTACGTCCAGATGTCCAGTACACAGGACCAGAAGCTATGTCCACAGGACAAATATCTCCGGATGCTAAAATAAATATCACCAACGTTTCCGAAATGAGCAAAATAGCTAAAAAGCACATCCCTTTCGTCCAATTTGGACACAGGGGGCAAAACCGTAATTTCGGGCAAAAGTAGGGTCCACGTGTGGCCCACTTTGCACCGAAAAGCGTGCCGAGGGTAACAGTCTCTAAATGGGACAAACTATGGGTCAAATAACTCTAGATGTCAATACGAACCCAACGGTATGTCCAAATTTGGATTCCGATGAGCCGAACAAAGTTTGGTCCAAAAAGTCAACTGTGGGGCCCGCCAATTGGCGATCTGGTCAACCGTCTCAGAATTGCGTGAAAGTTGGGTCACAGGACCAGCGCATTACCACGAGTCCAGTGGCGTAAGTTTCGTCACAATCTGACAAGCGTGCACAAAATACTCGCGAGTTCCACAAAAGTGGCGACACGAAATGTGTCCGCAGATACGGCCTGATTCCGGCGCGCACACGCGTCCGAATCAGTCCCCACGAATTTTCACGTGTCCCGTTATGCTGCGTGCACCATTCGTTACACTTGGCACACGGCGGGGCGGTCCTGTTTGGCGGGGCGCGCTCCGATCTCCAACTTTTGGAAAACCAGAAAAAGTGGGTGCGCGCAGTTTTGTGACGAATATAATTTTGTCCACAGCAACTAATAGCATAAAGTTATTATACAGAAAATAAACTAGGTCATGTAATCTACAGGTATCAAAAAGAATCACCGAATTCGGATCTCTGTGGTGGGAGATACGAACTCGGCAATATGGGTGGTCAATCTGGAATTCTGCGATTTCAGAATTGGGTAAGTCCGGGCCAACTTGGGCGCTGTTTTTCACCTAGGGGCACACGTTCTCCGAGGTTGACTATAAAACAAAGATTGGAGAGGGTTAAGGGATGATCATACCTATGAAGACGGAACAGCGTTTGGTCGAGCGAGTCGACGGAAAATCACGCCGGAGCAAAGGTGCCTCGAGTGGGAAACTGCAGTTCGCGATGTCGGCGTCGACGGGATGGTTGGATGGCTTGGTGGGGCTTCTCTGGCTGCGGTGACGGCTCTAGATGGGAAGAGGAAGTCTGGAGTTTAGGTTAGGGTTTTTGGGATGCTAATATATATATATATATATATATATATATATATATATATATATATATATATTTAATATATTAAGGGAGAGAGGGGAAGGAGCGGGTTGGACCGCGGGTGAAACAAAGGGGCTGAAGGAAGTAAATGGGCGGGGACTTAGGCGCTGAAGGGTTTGCTGAATTTGCACTCAAGGGCTAAGGGAATAAGCTTGCAGCAAGTTGCTAGGGAATTGAAGGAATGTAATAGTTAGTTATGTTATTATTATTATTATATTACTATGAATAGTAACTTACTTTAATAATTTTTTTTTTTTGCTTTCTTTCATTAAATATATATATACACATATATATATTTGTATATATATATATATATATATATATATATATATATATATATATATTCACACATAAGAAAATTTATATAATAGGGTATTGCACATCGTTAGGCTAGCAACTGCTCAAGGGGTCTCCTACATGGAATAAAATCCAAAAAATTTCTGATGGTCCCACAAGTCATCTAAGTGCCCGAACACCTAACATAAAAATTATTAAAAATCTATTTCTCCTATTTAGACCTAATTACTATAATTTAATTAATAATAAATAAGTAAAAGGGTATTTACGATTTTCTAGGAAGGGGGTTTTACATAGCCTCCATTAGTTCTTCCACAAAAGTTGAGAGCAAACCCTAATCCACCCATTCCCAAATCTCATCCCTCTCATTTCTCATTCCAAGGAGGCTAAGGAGCTTATCATTGCTAGAGAAAGTTTGAAGAGGAGTCCAAGTGTTGAGGATTGTGTCCGCTTCGTCTTTCTCGTATCCAAATTCGGAGTTCTTCAAGGAGGTCACTCAAAACCTAGGTAACTATCTATTTTTCCACTCTATTCATGGTTAAAAATATCCATTTGACCTATAGGAACCCTCTCATAGGTGAAATTGACTTTATTTGGCTAGATCTAAGTGTTAGAAGCCTTCATTTATCTAGATCTAGGATTTCTTCTTGTGAAATATTGTTTTGTGCCTTAAATTTGGAGATTTTGCCCAATTAGTGTCACTCTTCACTAGATAATAGATTTATATATATATACTAGTTGTTTAGATATGATATTATATGTGTTTGATGTTTCATGGGCTTTGGAGTGGTGTATCATGGAGTGATACACAATGGTGCACACCAAGTGTTTGATATAGTGATAGAGAATGAGTGTTTACTGTTGGGTTTGAGTGTGTGCATTATGGAGGTATCAATATTGGGGGTGTCAATGTTGAGGACAGTGGTGCACAGGATTTGGGGTACAGCAGGCCAGGTTGAGGATTAAGACTGCATTACAAGCACTTAGTGCACTGCAAACAGAGAATGGGGGAGCACTTCACTGTGGTCGGGCTAGGTGGTGTTCACTGTCAAGTGACAATCAAGTCTTGTTAACTTGTGTTAGTGAGCACACACATACACACACACACACACACACACACACACACACACACACACACATATATATATAATACATATGTTAAGTGTGGTATTAATGTGTTGGTTTTGGACTGTTTTGAGGGAGTATCAATAGAGAATGTGTACTGTCACTGTGTGTGAAGTTCACTGCTTATATGTTGCTCACTGTGATGAGTCACCTGTCATGAGGGTGTAGTTCACTATCGGGTTTCAGAGGGGATTCATTATGTATGTGTGTATGTTAATAGATGTTGATACATGTCTTATGAAGGTTAGTTCACAGTGTGTTCATCACAGTTGACCATTACTGATGTGAAGGGGAAGAGAGTTGTTCACAGATGTTGATACCTGTTATGTGGAGGAAGTTCACTGAAGTTTTTGTGTGAAGAGGATGGGATAAACTGTGGGGGTGGATGTTAGTTCACAGTTGTGAATATGGGTGTTAGTTGGAGTTAATAGTCTAGAGGCTTAGTTGTAAGTTAAGTTAGTTAGCTAATAAGTTAATGTTATGGTAAATATTCTAGTTAGTATTTGATATCCAGTTAATATATGTATATTGGTTAGATAACTCTATGTGTTAGTAACAGTTGGTCTTAGATAGGTAGGTTGGATTATGTATTAGTGATGTATAGGATGATAGGTGTTTAACAGTTAGATGGTTTAGTTGGTAGTGTATAGATGTTAGCTTGATTAATTAGGAATCATGATATATGTTAGTTAGTTATATGTGGATGATAGGTTACCTGGTCTGTTATGATTTGTGTAGTTAGATTGATAGATAAGTGTTAGTTGGTTAAAGTGTTAGTCATTAGTAGTGTATTAATTAGTTAGTGTTAGCATTAGTTAAGAAGGAATGTTAGATAGGTATCAGCTAAGTTGGGGTATCAAATATGGAGGTTAGTTAATAGATAGATATTCACCAGTTACTTAAACTCTAGTATGTTACAACTGAACAGTGACAGTAAGTTAGTAAGGGAGTTTAGGCTCTTCACAAGTGAGTATCAGCCACATTGGCTTCATCTTTCACTGTGAGTATCAGTAGGGGTCTGAGATGGGTGTATTACATATTAGCTAGTTAGTTGGTTAATTGATTAGCTAGTTAGTTGTGTTATATTGATGTTAGATGGTATGTTAGCAATTGTTAATAATAGTGGTAATTGTTAGAGGTTAAGTCATGAAGTTAGTTATGAGGTAAGTTAGTATTAGTTAACATGTTTAATGTTAGTGTTTAGTTAGTATAGGTTAATAATTAATTAGTTAGAGTATTAGTTATTTGTTGTTTAAGTAGTTAGTGTTTTTAGTTATATTATGTTGGTTAGTTAAATTATGTTGGATAGTTAACTGTTGGCTAGTTAGTTGTCTGGCAGTGGTTAGATATAGTTAATATATTAGTTATATAAATATATGTTAGTTATGTATATATATATATATATATATATATATATATATATATATATATATATATATATATATATATATATATATATATCAGTTAGTATATATTGTATGGTGTTAGTTTTAGTTTTCATTGTAAGTTGGTAGTGTATGGACCCAATAACCTAAAGATTGACTCATACAACCTAAAAACGTAGGGTTGACCTAGTTTTGACTAGAGTTGACTGATGTTGACTAGTTTGACTATTATGACTTAGAGTTGACCTAGTTATCCTAGTATGGACCTAATGTTGACCTATATTGGCCTAGAAGTATCATTTCCAATTAATTAAGCATGTTTACTATTCTAGAACACTATGTTGACATCATATTCCATATTTAGGTTCTTTAGACACCGAGACAAACACTGTTTGATATCCATTGCTCTGGACCACATGCGAGTACATTCTCTGATAGTTTTCATTATTTGATATCTATTATGATTCTGGTCTATATTATTGTTTTACCTGATTCCTCGACACTATGGATACACGGATTAGTATTATATGGATTCACTCACTTGTGACACGTATGTCATACTTGTCTGGCCTCTACTTCATGACTCATTACTGGCATCACATCAGGACTCACCTATTGGCATCACTTACTTTATCTAGATGTCCTCATACTTGATTTACATGTCAAAACTTGGATTTATTTATACTAGTCGGGACAGGAAAATACTCGAGTAGACATGTAAACATTTTCAAAATCTGGAATCACCCCTTCTGGTCTAATCAGGAATAATAGCAGTAGTACACCAAGTGTGTGATGAGATGTATTACCCCCTAGTCGTTTAAGTGTCAAAAGTGGTATTTCAAACACACTACTTTTGTGCTTTCTTGCTGGCTTCACATGATATTTGCTGGACACACCATATCTATCTCAGATTAGTTTTCATTATTTACAGTCTTTATTTACCATACTTTCTTGATTCACCATACTTAGCTTTCTTGCTTCTTAAATTAACTATGACTGTATTTTATTCTCTGATTTATTCATTTTCTTGCTCCTCATGTATTACTTACTTTATAACCGTTTTATAGTATTTGTCAATTAATTGGAACTGCTATTGGGTTGTACTTCGCTCCAATCCTGACTGGATAATAATTTTTCAGATGATTTTTTAGAGGAGATGTGTCCTACACATTACGGACCACAGAAGATAGATGGTGCAGACTTGGACCCAGTAGCTCAGGAGTGATTGCGGGAAGGCCTAGCCGAAATCACTGGTTATCCTAGTTAGTTTTTATTCACATTCTGGTACTGAATTTGTTTTTGGCTTATATTTTGAGACTTGAATATTGATGTTGTTATTGGATGTTGTTGATTTTATACTTCGTAGTTATGTTAGACTTCTTTATTATCTTATCGTGCTTTAGATAAGTGATTTGAGTATTATGTTGCCTTAATTATATTATCATTTATTTTGGAGTTGAGATATCATTGACAGGTTTTACATATTTGGGTAAGATTGATAGTTAGTTAACCTAGACAGCGTTCTACCGCCGATGCTGCGGCGTAGGCTGGACGTACCCACGTACTTGTGTCCCTTTACCGGGTGTGGGTCGTGACACTTTAGACACAATTTTAAAATACAACAAATATGTGCATAAAATTATAATTTTTAATATAATTTAACCATAATTTCAACTTTGGGCCCGATTCATTAAACAATAGCAATAGTCCAACCGAACAAACCGACCAACTGAATAAATCGAATATATTATTCGATTTGGTTTCGATTTTAACTAATTTTGATTCGGTTTTGGTTTTTAATTTTTTAGAATTTCAGTTTATTTGGTTTTGACTATTTCGATTCGGTTGAAATCGAATAAACTGAATACTCACCCCCTAAATATGGGGGTCTACGTAGTCGTAGACTCATTTTCCCAATTGCACATGTTCATAAAAATGGGATGCACCAATGTCGACAGTTTATGTCACATCAAAATTTAACACCCTAAGGGTAGATTGCTAGTGGACTCATGTAAAAAATTCGGACCAAATATCCTACAGAAACTCATGAGTTCTAAATTTTAAGGACGACTATTAATAGCCATTGGATTACATACATCTCATTCCTTGATTATTTTTAAGGACCTAAATAGAAAAAAAAATAAGGGTCTAAATGTAAAAAAAACTGTCACATGTCATAATCACATTATTGCAAGTTCTGAGTTGCTATTTTAGTTTCTGTAGTCAGATTCGATTCGGCCTGACAACCCATTACTTCATGACAGTCCAAATTTTTGTAACTTTCATTTAGGACAGCACAAAATTTACTCAGGACGACCCAATCCCCCCAAACATTTCTGAAATTCTTCATTCTAAATTTATACTCTTTCCCTTCAAATTTTGAAAATCTCAAATCCTAACCCTAACCCTAACTTGTCGCCAGAGGAGGAGGAGGAGGAGTAGTAGTAGAAGGGGGAGACGGAGGCGGAGGAGGAGGCGGAGGCGAAGGAGGAGGAGTAGGCGGAGGCGGAGGCTGAGGCGGAGGCTGAGGTTGAGGCTGAGGCTGGAGGAGGAGGAGGAGTCTGGAGGAGGAGGAGGCGGCGGGAGGCGGAGGAGGAGGAGGAGGGGGACTCCACTGCCTCCGCCTCATGCAGCCCCCTCGCGCGTGTGCATGCCTCTGCCGTGCGCAGCCCCCTGCGAGCATATGCCTCCGCCGGCGCAGCCCCCCGCTCGCGTTCACCTCCTCCGTGCGCCTCCGCCGTGTGCCGCCCTCTCGTGCGCGTGCGCCTACAGCTCGTGCTGCCCCCACTCGCTCGCCTCCGTCCCGCGCCGCCCCCGCTTGCAACCGCCCCGAGCCGCCCCCGCTCCTGCTACTGCTGCTGCCACTTCTTCTTCTTCTATGCCTTCTTCTTAGGACTGTAAAGAAAATTGACAGTCCTTCCAATAGGAAGGACTATCCTAATTATTTAGGACTGCGACAATGTTGACAGTCATTCCAATTGAAAGGATTGTCAACATTGTGACAGTCCTGCAAAAAAAAATTGGCTGAAAAATATAAGTCATTGGCTTTTATATGAGAAGTTGGGCTGCCCTCAAGTAAAAAAAACTAGTGGCAAACTTGTAAAAAAAAATTTGGGCTGTCCTAAGCAAACTATGGAGTGTCTATAGAATTTGCCATTAGAAAAATAAAATAAGTAGACAAAGTAGGACACAAGGCACGACTTGTTCCCATACCGAACTCGAGTGGCTCTTGTGGTTACCGAGGAGAGGTATAAGATCCTAACTGAGCGACAGAAGATCAGTGGATCGAGCCACATGAGCGTATTATTTATTCCATTTATAAATGTTGGGAGTTGGAGGCAGTGGGCCCAAAAATATGCAATGCAGTCTGCATAAAATTTCAAATATTATGTCGGATCCCGAGCATTATGTCGGGAATTAAAAAAAGAAAAAAAAAGTACGACTCATTTTCGTCGGCTGTTGATAAGGGCACTACACAGTTTACTTGGGGCTAGCCCAAGATTGGGGCAAGCCCATTAATGAATGAAGTTTACTCATACTAGTCCAAAAGTTTACTCATACTAGCCCAAACATAAAACTCTCTTCCCAAACCCTCCAAACCCCCACCGGATCCCTCCTCCCTTTCTTGTCGGAGCCCTCCTCCTCCACTTCTTCCTCCTCCTCCTTATCGATGGCTCCCAAACTCTCGAAAGAATCAAGGTACCATTCTTCCTTCTCCTTTTTCTATTGCATTTCGATTTTTTTTCAAAAAATATAATAATTTCTATTGCATTTCTAAATTTTTCCAAAAATTATGTTTTCAATCTTAAAATTAGGACATACAAGTCCTGAATGTAGTTTCGGATGTAGTTTCGACGTTTTTCTAGAGTCTCGTACTCGATTTTAGGTCATACAAGTTCGACATCCGTCGAACGTATGTAACAGAACCATGCGGGACTGTAGAAATTTCTATAGTCCTATATGTATAAAAGACTGTAGAAATTTTAACAGTCCTATATAAATTTAGGACTGTAGAAATTTTTGCAGTCCTGTATACATATAGGACTGTAAAAATTTTTACAGTAATGAATAAATTTCTACAGTCTGTTAAAATATATATATTTTTTGTCTTATAGTCACGACCCTCGGAAGGGCACTGAGAATGAAGATATCATAAGAAGATGCCCTACTGCGTCGATGCGTAAGGAACATAATGTTCAACGTACTATTGAACCGGCTCTCACTATCCGCGACCCCGAGGCACGTCCCGAAGTTAGGAAACGTCGACTGACGAAGAAGACTGTCACTCGTTCGAAGAGACGTGCTCCTCCTATTACTTCTAGTTCTTCTTCCTCCTCCGATGAGGATATACCAAATATCCAAAATCGGCCAAATGATGGTTCAGGACCTTCTCAGCATGCTGAGAGTCCTGTCGAGACTCTCCCACAAACCCTCAAAAACCGGCCTACTGATGGTTCAGGACCTTCTCAACAGCCAGATAGTCCAGTCCAGACTCGTCCAAATGGTTGCTCTATGTTTCCGTCGATTGAGAACCATATTGCATACCAAATATGGAACAATCCGGTAAGTACATTATAATAATTTTATATATAGTTGTAAGTTCTAAGTTCATCCAATTATTTATAGATAACTATATTTTATATATAGGTATAAGTTCATCCAATTGTTTACTTTTCAGGAGAGTTCTCGTATGTTAACGGTGATCAACCACGGCAAAAAATGTAATACATGGAGGTTTGAATTATTGGAAGACGATGTGAAGGCTAAAATTATTCCCACCGGTTTACAATATTTGGGTAACTACTCATATACGACGGTGGATAATGCACTGATATCAGCATTTGTAGAACGATGGCATCCAAAAACCAACACTTTTCATCTACCAAACGGGGAGTTGACGATTACCCTTGATGACGTCCATCATATATTGGGACTTAGGGTTGATGGTCGAGTCATAATGAATCATACTTTTGATGAATTGAGCATCAACTTTTACGACCATATCGTGGATTATGTATCAAGGTGTCTGAGAGTTGATGCCACTAGTTTTACCACCCTTCGAGAATTCAAGAAGTCGTACGGACTTCCTTTAAAATATTTGGAGGAGACATTCGCTGATCCGGACCCCGAAGTGGATTAGCGATAATGTGGCCCGTGGATATATGCAGTTCATCTTAGGGGTTGTCGGCATTACGGATAAGTCTGGAACGTCGATACATGCCAAATATCTCCTGAATTTGGATGACATAGACACGGTGGAAGAAATATCTTGGGGAAGCGGTATACTAGCATACCTTTACCGCGAGCTTGGTGCGGCATCCCACGTCGGTTCCAAGACAATATCCGGATGCTAGACTCTACTCCATGTATAGATATATCTTTGTGAACTTGTATACATAATACAAAATTTTATTCTTAATTTTTGGACTAATATTTTTTTAACTTGGTTACGTGAAGGCATGGATATACGAGCACTTTCCAACCCTGCAGCGGGCTAAACTTAACCCAGGGTATGACGAGCACCTTCCTAGAATGTGCAGATGGAAGCCAACTAAGGAAGATGCCAAACATCCACACACATTGGCCGTCCTACGGAATGCACTCGAAGATATGACGATAGAAGAGGTAAATTAAGACCTAAGTTTTTAATGTTTGGTAATAATTTACTAAATTACGTTATTCTAAATGACGTTATGCTAAATTTTATGCGTTGCAGATTGTTTGGGATCCATATCATGATTTGCGACAGACTAGTCGTCCATTGCAACCAGTCGCTTTATATCACGGTCTGATAAGTTATCATAAAATCGAGGAGGCTTATATGCCTAATAGAGTGCTCCGTCAGTTTGGCTACGTACAAACAGTCCCAAAGCGCACATTAAAAATGATAACTGCTCCACGAGGTACAAAACTGCTAAACTATATTCCTGTGGCATTCAACTGGGTCTCAGACTTCTTCAGTGAGTGGCAACGTCACGTTATTAGGAAAACCGAATGACAAGCAGCAGTAAATATGACGGATTATAGCGATGACTACCTCGCCTACTACGCCGGTGTCGGAATACCTACGTTGTTCAGACGCGGAGGCGATATTGTGCGTGTACCATCAGATCTCCCCGCCAAATTTGTCTTGTATACTGCATTAGTCAAAATGGTGAGATAACTTCTTCACTTTCAGTTTGATATATATAAATGTTTATAGCCTAACAATTTTTTTTAATTCTCATGAATAGGCTAAGAAAGTGAAGAAGTTGGAAAGAAGCCTCGTAAGTTGCCAGGGTACGAATTATATGGAAATCAATGACGAGCTACAACAAATCGACAACATTGAAGATTTTTCTTTCTTGGAAAATAGAGAGCAACGTACAAAGAGACGACATAAAGTTTAGGCCATATTTGAAGAGATGTAAAACTTTTCTATAATTTGTGTTTTGAGACATGTAAAACTTTTGAGATACAATTTATGTTTGATTATGTTTTGAGACATGTTTGAAGATACAATTTGTGTTTGGAGACATATTTTCTATCTATACAATTTGTGTTTGATACAGTTGTTTAGAGTTGTTGGTTATTTGTGTTTCGAGACAGCTAACAGTGGCTAAAAACCAGGACTGTCAAATTCTGGACAGTCCTGATAGCTATCAGGACTGTCAAAATCCTGACAGTCCTAGTTATATATATAAATGTGCAGAGACAGTGGGTTAAAATTAGGACTGTCAAAAATTTGACAGTCCTCATAGCTTTTGGGACTGTCGAAATCCTGACAGTCCTAATTTTATATATAAACTTTCAGTGGGTTAAAATTAGGACTGTCAAAATTTTGACAGTCCACATAGCTTGTGGAACTGTCAAAATCCTGACAGTCCTAATTTTATATATAAATGTGCAGACAGTGGATAAATACTAGGATTGTCAAAATTTTGACAGTCCTAATAGCTTATGGGACTGTCAAAATCCTGGCAGTCCTAGTTTTATATATAAATTTCCAGTGGGTTAAAATTAGGACTGTCAAAATTTTGACAGTCCACATAGCTTGTGGGACTGTCAAAATCCTGACAGTCCTAATTTTATATATAAATGTGCAGACAGTGGATAAATACTAGGACTATCAAAATTTTGACAGTCCTAATAGCTTGTGGGACTGTCAAAATCCTGACAGTCCTAGTTTTATATATAAATTTTCAGTGGGTTAAAATTAGGACTGTCAAAATTTTGACAGTCCACATACCCTGTGGGACTGTCAAAATTTTGACAGTCCTACTTTTATATATAAATGTGCAGACGGTGGATTAAAACTAGGACTGTCAAAATTTTGACAGTCCTAATTTTATATTGGACTGTAAAAATTTTGACAGTCCTGGTTTCATAGTATATAATATACAGACAGTGGGTTAAAAGTAGGACTGTCATAATTTTGACAGTCCAATTGGCATGTGGGACTGTCAAAATTTTGACAGTCCTGATAGACTTTGGGACTGTTGACAGTCCTAGTTAGTAGGTTAAAACTAGAACTGTCAAAATTTTGACAGTCCTGTTTGCTTGTGGGACTGTCCAGATTTTGACAGTCCTAGTATTATCAGAGAGTGGGTTAAAACTATCTATATAAATATTGGAAAAGATACCAAAGTTTAACATACATAACTCATTGCACAACATACATGACTCATTGCACAACATACAGTTCAATATACAGTTCTAGTTATATTTCTTTCATTGCACAACATACAGTTCAATATACAGTTCAACATACATGGCTCATTGCACAACATACAAAATGATACAAAAGTATAAAATATTTCAATCGATTAGAATATCAAAGTAGTCATTCGGCAAGATTTTGGGATCCTCCATCTTCATCATCTTCTTATAGCCAGCAATTGCATCCGTGTAGGGTGTCGTCCATGCGATCGCTTCCTCCGGTGCGTGTTTATACCAAAGCGTAAAAGGTGGAGGAATAGGAGAATGACCGATCAACCTTGGGATGATAAAGTGTTGTCCGATAAGCCCTATTGAACATAGATTGGATAGTCTGTGTCCGGCCGGGGGTGCGCACATTGGAAAAAAATATTGTTAATGCCTTGTGAGATAATTACAATAGGTATCTTATACCTATTAGAGAATACGTATGCAGCAGACGGGACATCCATGTAATGGTCTGGTCCGGTAACTGTTTCCGTACAAGGTATGCTTGCCAACAAATCTCCAATAATTTCTTCTTCGAGTATCTGCCGATAGAAGGGTAGACGAGACTCCAACTCCTCGTACAGCTCTTCCCTAACCTGTCTCCATCCTGCTTCAACTGAATAGCCAAGATGTCTTGCGAGTGCATGATATCCACAATGGCCATCCTTAGGAACATCAACAATAGACCAAATAAAATCCCGTATCTCAGGTAGAAAATTTTGAATGTATAGACTATATGAATCAGAGAAGTTATCTAAACCATCCGCCGTGACTGCATCATTCGTTTTCTGTTTCTTTCCCCTTCGAATAGTAATCTTACTCTTTTTCTGCGAAAATACCACACTTTCGATAACCGACTTTGACTCAACTTTCTCTAAATTGCGTTCAATATGTTCAAATAAGGATGGATCTTTTTTAGTTGACTCCATCTCCTCTTTTTTTGCTCTACTCATTCTTGAGTGTGGTCTTCCCTTAGGAGTTCGAACAACAGATGGCTCTTGCAATCGAGTTATTGTCGGGACTATAATTTCTTGGATTTTAGCCTCAATGGATCTTCTCTCCGGTTCCGATGCGACACACCACCTTGCGTGCAGGAGTTTCACTTGTGGCAAAGAAAAGAAATCATCGTGAACTTCCACCGTCGGCATGATCGACAGCTATCTCCAACGTTGATCAACAACATCTATTGGAATAGGTATAGATTGACCACGATATTCGTTAATCTCATATGCACAAGGAAGGCCGAGTGAATATCGATATGAACAACCACAAACCTCGGGATCATAACCAACCAACTTCGACCTACCAATCTCCTTAAACAATAAGCCCAAGGCCTTGTGAGATACTACATGGATTAAACCATCCAAGAGGTATTCATGCTTGTATTCATGCTTTACAATATAGAGGCTCATCTCAAATGATGCTACAATCTCGTTCACCGTGGAAATAATCATCAAATGAATCGATTGCCAAACAGAGATAAAATTACCGACCGATGACCGTAGATATCTTTTTAAACTTGAGTGTGATCCTTCGACCCGGTTCGTAGTGATTGTGCCATAATGCTTCACCATGTTCGTCCATGCTAAGACGAATTGTTCTTTATGTGGTTCTAGCCAAGTATCTTTGATATAAGATATGCATGTCGGGTTACTCGTCTCCTACTTTTGTTTGAACATGTACCATGCTGTATCGTAGCTGTCTGTAGTACTTGCTCGCCATACAAGACTCCAATCACTGTAGAATTCTTCGAAGCGAAGCATGTCGATTTTACCGTCCACATTTTCAAATTTCCTCTTGCATTGAGCTTGGATATTTCGATTTATATGCCAAGTGCATAGTAGTCTATGCACATGAGGAAATACAATATGTATAGCATTTATCAGCGCATATTCTCTGTCGGTAACAAAAACAGAGGGCTCTTTGTATCCTGTGTAAAGGAATTGTAGTTTCCTCAACGCCCAAGTGTAATCCTCTACTGTCTCACTCTTCATAAAACAAAAAATGACTGAAAATGTTTTTCCCGTAGACGTAAACCCAACAATGTGAAAAAGAGGCATCTTGAACTTGTTGGTCTTATATGTACAATCAAGGGCCAACACGTCTGCGAAGGACCGAGCCAAGTGTGTGCAATCAGGATGAGCCTAAAATAATGAAAGGAGTTCATCATTTTGTGGATGTCTTCTATGGTACTCCACGTAGTGATGCTCCCCAAGCAACTTCAATACTTGTTGCATCACCATTCTTCCTTTCATAATATTACATTTCGCTCTCACTAAACTATTATAGATCGTCCTCATGGTTGACTTGTTCCCATCTTCTTTTTGTCGCACGGCAAAATAAATTTGTTTGGATGCAACTCTGGAAAGGAACAGTTCTTCAACCAACTTTCTCTCATCCTCCTTCAACCGTGCCACGTAGGCATGACCCGTAAGTGTCTCTGGAATAGAATGATTGTGTATTCCATTCTTAACTTCGATTATCCACTTCACATCTTCTACTTTTACAATCAATACCTTAAATAGACAACCACATTTTCTCATCCTAACGTTTTTTTTGGGAATTTTTTTTTCAACAACACCCTTTTTTTACGATGCTGCCTGAACACACCTCCTCTTTCGCATCCCACCTCTACATATTTTTGGCCCGGCCGAGATCTGATGGATCTTGCAATGACAATGACTATGTTATGTCGTCTTCCAACTTCTCTGCACAAATCTAATGCTTCTTCCTGGGATGCAAATTGAATATCCGTTGAGAATACCTCCTCCACATCAACCCCAATAGCAGGATGTACCACAACATCTGTACGAGGTTGGTCATATAACCAATATAAAATAATCTAAAAATTAATAACTTCAAATAATTGGCAGTTCTAATTAGGACTGTCATAATATTTACAAACTAATGTATTGAGTACACTGTAAAAAAATTTACAGTCTTTAAGATTTATGACTGTCACTATTTTGACAGTCCACTTAGTATAAATGACTGTCAAAATTATGACAGTCCTATATTTATATAGGACTGTCGAATTATTGACAGTACTATAGTTATATAGGACTGTCGAAATAGGGTTGTCATTTTATGTACCGTACGTGCTTCGGAACAACCGACATGTTCATCGGAAGGAGTGGAGTGCATATTTAATGGATTGCATGATCCGACTTCTTCATCGAAGATAATTTCATGCATCGCTTCTACAATAGTCAAATAAAACTAAATATTTTTGTGACAATCGCAAAACTTATTTATCGTAGGTTGTCGAAGACATACCGGAAGAATATTCGTTGGGCAATCACCAAATCAGAAATTTCTTCCACTTGGGACCACAACTACCAAATTCCAAAATTAGGTTTAGATTTTTGGACTTGAGAGAATGAGAAATTTCTTCATGTGCGGATGAAAAATAAAGAAGAGAAATGAGTTTTACTTATATAGGTTGGTGTGGGCTAGTCCTAAATAACTTTGAGGAGTGGCAAATTTATAATTTTTAAATTTTTTTTAATGGACTAACCCTTAGTAAATTGTACAGTGCCCTTATCAACAGCCTTTCCGTCGGTCCGCCTACATCCAGGCCAGTGACAATTCGGATGCATGCTGTAGAATACATAATAGAGCCCCAAAATGACGGATTTATTTGGTTTTTTATTTTTTTTTAACGGTTTCCGGTTTTGTGCTGGTTTCTGAAAGAAAGCTTGTATCTTGATTACAGAAACTGTGATTTTCTGGGAATGCGACATTTTTGGCTGGTTTCTGAAAGAAAAATTGGATATTGGTTAGTAAAGTTGTGAACTTTCTTTTATTTGGGGGCCTACAGTTTTATGAACTGTTTTCTTTATTGCGTGTTGATTTTGGCAATCGAGGAGGGAGGAGAGTTGCTCCCTCAAGCTTGCCGGTCGAGAGGAGGGCCACCGGGGTTCAAAGTGGCGATACAAGGTGCAGGCGCGGCGGGAGGGATAGGCCGGTCCCTCGTAATGCTGATGAAGATGAACCCTCTCGTGTCGGTGCTTCAGTTGTACGACTCCGTCAACGCATCCGGTGTCACTGCTGATATAAGTCACATGGACACTCGTGCTGTGGTAACTTCTCTTCTTCGCTGAAAACTCACTTTTTTTTTGAAGGATTTAAAATGATATTTTCAATGTGCTAAGTTAGAGACTATGTTGCAAGGACACAATACAATACGGATACCTTGGCTTCACGCTTCATAGGATGGAGATAATGCATGTTTACTGCTTGATCATATGATTGCAAGTGAGACTGCCCATGTTGCAATCTATGTATGGCCATTCTTATTCGAACATGAAGACCAATAGGTTGTTATTGTTAGTAAAACTAATTCCAGGTCAGTATTTTAGAATATGAGAATTAATATAAGTAAATAATCTGACGGAGACCGAGACTTGAACTTTGTTCAATGTCCTTAAGACAATATGTGTCCCGCACAGGTGCTTACGGTTTAATGTCGTTAGTCTCTCAGAATACAACGGTACTTCTCCTCCAGTAGCAGCACTTCAAACCGCAGGAATTGAACAAAGCAACGAAGGTAGTCTCTCTCTTGGACTGAATGTTTGATGTATGAATGAGTGAATGAATGGTTCAATCAAACACTCATATGATTATGCTTTTATAAAGGATGAAGAGACACAACATGTGAATAGACACAACGTTCGGAAAGGACACACCTATTCCAATAGACACAACCGTTGGATATTGTAAACTGTTAGTTCCTAAGTTAGATCAAAGAAGAAGAGGTAACCACAAAGTACAGAAGAGAAGTTGGTGCACTTAGATTCACACAAGAGTTCCTCTACAGTGACACACAACCCCACAGAAGCACTAAACCAGGAACATGTTACAAACTGATAACCCAAAAAAAATGCAAATACAAGAATCAGAAAATCGTTCTTCTCTTTACGTTCGTAGACGCTACAATGAGAAAGAACGGAAAGAAGAAGAAAAATAAAGAATGAAACTCCTTGCTGGGGTGATCAAAACCACCGGAGCTCAAGGCAAGATTCGCGCTATACAACGATCTGCCCCTATGATCCATCAAGTCCACACGAGTACTTCTGGAACGCTTTTGGTCACCTTCGGATCACTCAGAAGACTCTTTTGGAATGATGCTTATTGCTGCCGCAGGTCTTGCTGGTGCTCTCGGTTTTTTCTCTCTCAATTTTTCTAACCCACAAAAATGAAAGAGGAGTCTCTATTTAAAGAGGAGTTCAGCTTCCATGCGGCCTGAGAAAAAAAAACCAGGCTGCATGTGCCGCTGTACTGCACAGAGCATACAGCGCCGTCAGGCGCCGAAAGCTGTAGCAGCGTGGCACAGAGAGCCACGAACCGCCTGCGCGCTGTACTGCACAGAGCAGACAGTGACGCCATGAGCCGAAAGCTGCAGCCGAGTGGCACAGAGAGCCACGTGCCGTCTGTGCCGCACCGAGCAGCCAACAACAGACCCTGTCCCCTCCACAACGTACTCTCCACTATGCTCCTTGCCTCATATTGACCAGGCTGCAAGGCCCCTGGTAGCATGGGCACTGGGCCCCATGCGCTCCTGGCCGCATGCGCACCTGACAGCATGGCCCCTGGCCGCATGCGCTCCTGACCGCATGGCCCCTGGCCGCATGCGCTCATGACCGCATGGGCTCCGAGCCGCATGGGCACCTGGCAGCAATGGCACCTGGCCGCATGCGCTCCTGACCACATGCGCTCCTGGCCGCATGGGCACCTGGCCGCATGCGCTCCTGGACGCATGGCGACTCGAGGCAAAGCGACCGAGTATGCGTCCGAGCTAGCAACCGTGCATGTAACTCGCGCATAAAAGGAGCGCATGAGCGCCATGCGACGATGCTGACATGCTATGTGCGCCAACAAAGCGCCACTTTGTACCCTTGAGCCTGAGTCCGAGTTCGAATCCGAGTCGCTAAGCCCCTGTGGGACTTAGCTCCTAAGGGAAACTTTCCAAATGTGGTGATAAAATAAATATTGTCATAATAGGGTTCACACTTAACCCTCTAGGAAAGTCAACCCACATGGACCACCACCCTATGTGCATATACCAATACTAAGCAAAGCTATATATTGAGATATACACATTGGTGGTTTTTCAATATGGGACTAAAATTCCCAAAGCAAAGTGAAAAACACCAACAATCCTCCACATATATCACAATATATGGTTGGATGTTCCTCACAGTGACTGCCTATCATGCATTAGGATAGATGTCGTCCACGACTTGAATCTTCCCGCATTGGTCAAACAACGGTATGATACAAGCATGGACTATGCCTTAAATTCTGAACCATAGCTGCTGTTCTTCCCACTCGTACAATGGCATCAGTTGTGCCTTCGGTCGCACATTAAAGCCCCTGTGCTGACTTGGTATCGGTGTATGTTTCTTGGGTGTCTACAAGTTTACCCTCAAGAGACGGCCTATATCTCTGTCTATACACTTAGGTGAGTTCTTTTAAGAGAGTTTAACTTTTTCCAGCATGAAGTCTTGCGCTTCTGTGCGGTGCTACGCCGCTATGACATGGCTCACAGCCGAGGTTAACTACCTTTTGTGGTGTCACCCACTGTACCATGAGGTCACTAGTCTCTTAGTAGTGTTGTACTACATCCCAGCATGAAGCCTTGCGCTCCCGTGCGGTGCTACGCCGCTGTGACATGGCTCGCAGCCGAGGTTGACTACCTCATGTGATGTCACCCACTGTAGCATGAGGTCACTAGCCTCTTAGTAGTGATGTGCTACAACTCTTTATCTTTTCAGCATTAGGCTACCTGCCTATTTGCGGTGCTATTGCCGCTGTGACATGGCTCGCAACCGAGACTTTACATCTTTTACCTTATCGTGGTGTCACACCATTGTAGCATGTGATACAAGTCACTTGTAGTGCTAAACTACACGTGCATCCTGCAGCGCACGTCGGACGTTCACTCTGTCCGAGAACTCATTAAGGCGTCGAACCATCCTTACACATGAATTGTTCTATAGAACAAAATAGTAGGCTATAGTGGTTTCGGATACGTATCCCACATTGTCCATAAGGACTACCCACTGTACCTGATATTTTTTCAGTCAGTGGTCCTTCCTTGAACCAAAAGCTAGATACCTAGTAGATTTCTCTTTGAACTAATAGCATGAAACTTAATGGTAGGATTACAAAAACACAATATCAGAGGTCCTTCAAGCCTATTTTACCTGCTGTGTCTTCGACTAGCTGACGCTTGAGACCTACAGTGAACGGATCCGCCAGGCTCTCCTGACTCTGAACATCCACCACTGCAATGACACCAGCCTTGATGAGATTTAGTGTTCTATGCCGAAGTCGCACAGTCCTCTTCTTACCATTGAAGAGATTGTTAGATGCTACTGCTGCAGCTGTCTGGTTGTCGCAGTATATCGGTACAGTCGGAATCTGCATACCAACCATTGGAAGATCGTACATGAGCTCCCGAACCCATTCTGCCTCATCTGCTGCAGCTACAAGTGCATAAAACTCAGACTCCATTGATGAGCGTGAGAGCATAGTCTGCTTCTTCGACTTCAACGATATAGCAGCTCCACCCATTGAGAAAATATATCCTCCTGTGGATCTCTCACTCTCTTCTTCTGAGTACCAACTGGCATCACTGAAGCCTTCTACCATTGCTGGATCTCCGCTGTAGTGAAGTGCAAACTTCTGAGTCTTCTTGAGGTATCTCATCACCCTCTTCACAGCTTTTCAGTGTTCAACACCTGGGTTACTCGTGAATCTACTCAGCATCCCCACAACAAAAGCAATATCAGGCTTAATAGCATTCGTAGCATATATCAAACTCCAGATGACACTAGAGTACTCCAAATGTCTGACGTTTTTTCCTGGGTTAGGCTTCAGTTTCTTGTCACACCTATATGGAGTATCGATCCCTGAAAGATCTTGATATTCATAGCGTGTGAGCATCTTCTCTACGTAGTGAACTTGTGATAGAGCAAGCCCAGCTTCCGTCCGAATTATCTTAATCCCAAGGATGACATCTGCATCTTCCATGTCCTTCATACTGAATTTAGACGAGAGGAACATCTTTGTTCTAGTGACACATTCTTCATCCGTGCCTAGGATTAGCATATCGTCCACATAGAGACAAACGATGACACATCTATCACCAGCGAACTTCGTGTATATACACTTATCAGTTTCGCTGACCTTGTAGCCATTTGATCTGATAACTTTATCAAACTTCTTATGCCATAATTTGGGAGCTTGCTTCAGACCATACAGAGATTTCACCAGTTTGCATACTGTCTTCAAGACCTTTGACGACAAACCCTTCTGGCTGCTGCATGTAAATCTCCTCAGTCAGTTCACCATTTAGAAATGTTGTCTTGACGTTCATCTGATAAATCAACATTTTGTGAATAGCACTTAGAGCAATCAACATCCTGATAGTAGTCATCCGTACAACAGGAGCATACGTGTCGAAGTAGTCAACCCCCTATATCTGAGAAAACCCCTTGACCACTAGCCTGGCCTTGAACTTGTCAACAGTTTCGTCTGCTTTCATCTTCTTTTTAAAGATTCACTTGCATCCGATGGGTTTAGCTCCTTCAGGCAGATCGACTAACTTCCATGTATTATTAGAAGTTATCGAGTCAAACTCGTCATGGACAGCCTCTTTCCAGAAAATAGCATCTCTGGTCTTTATTGCCTCATTATAGTAAGCGGATCAGCTTCCACATGATAGGTAACAAAGTATTCTCCAAAGTCCTTCGGCCTCCTCACTTGCTTTGCTCTCGGCTCAGCGTGTTCTGGTTCAAATGTTATCTCATCAACGATTTCTTCTTGGACTACTTCTCTCTGAGAAGTACTTGCCTCGTTTGTGCTAGTAGCATTCTCCGGGGCATCTGCGAGAACAACATTCTTGTACCTAGCAAACTTGTCTTTAAAGAATTATGCGTCGCGAGATTTTATGATATGATTAGATTCGATATTAAGGAACCTTCGAGCATCACTCTTGTCAACATAGCCCAGAAATATGGTCTTTGTGGTTCTTGTTCCCAGCTTCTGAATCTTGGGGTCTGGAAGCTTCATATACGCCATATACCCCCACACTCGAATGACATTCAAGTTGGGTCTGACCTTGAACCCGAGTTCATGCGGAGTAATGTTAGATGTCGCGAACGGTACTCTATTCAGAATAAACGTAGCAGTAAGCGCTACTTCTCCCCAGAAGCACTTTGGAAGTCCTGCTGTCAGCAATATGGAGTTCATCATCTCTGTCAGCGTCATGTTCTTCCTTTCTGCTACACTATTAGATTGGGGAGAATTCTGAGCAGTTGTTTCCTTGACAATTCATGTTCTTTGCAGAACGGTGCGAATTCCAAGGAACGATATTCTCCGTCTCGATCGCTTCTGAGTCTTTTGAGTTGTTGACCGGTTTGACGTTCTGCTTCAGCCTTGAAGTCCTTGAACTTCTCAAACGCTTCGTCTTTCAACTTGAGAAGATATACGAATGCGTACTTCGAGAAATCGTCAATAAAAGTGATAAAATACTTCATTCCGGCCTTTGTGGAGAATTGCTTGAAGTCACAGATATCTAAGTGTACAAACTCCAGAAGATCTGTGCTTCGGTTCACCCTTCTGAACGGTTTCCTGACGATCTTCGTCTGCGCACAAACTTCACATTTCTCCACCTCCTTACCCCCACATTTGGATATAAGGCCTAGACTAGACATCTTGTTAATGCGTTTACAATGCACATGTCATAGTCTATTATGCCACAACTCAAGAGAATAATCAGAAGTAGAGACTGCATTGATCCAAACAGAAGGAGTTACAAACTGCAGTTTAAACATCCCTTCGGTACATAAAACTTTTTCTAAGTATGTTCCCTTGTAGGACATCACCATCACCATCTGACCGGCATTGATATCCATCCTCAGGCCCGTCTTGCACACAGACTTCCAGAAACCAGATTCTTGGCGATCATTGTTACGTGCTTCACATTCTCCAGTGTAAGTGACTTTCCAGAAGTCAGCTTCAGCACTACCGTCCCGATCCCCAGTACTGCAACTTGATACTTATCTACCATCGAGACTTTCTCAGAGGTAGGCTCGTACTTGGCGAACAACTCCTTAAAGCACACGTGGTAGGATGCACCAGTGTCCACCCACCAGTCAGTGTCCATGCCATGTGACTCAACCCGCACAATCCTAGCAACCAGGTTAAGCTCACCTTGCTATTTCGGTTTAGGCTTCGACCTCCAGTCGCTCTTGTAGTAACCCTTCTTGCCACAGTTGTATCACGTCACGTCAGTCTTCGGCTTTGGCTTGAATTGAGACGACTTTACCTTTAGCTGGTTGAAGTCCTTCTTCTTCTTATAGGAAAATTTCTGCTTTCCTTTAGAGTCATTAGCATGTACCATGTTGGCCTTAGCCAACTTCTTGGACATGGAGTCCAACTTAAGTTGCCCTCTGACTTTATCTTCAATATGAATCTAGTAAAGAAGATCTTCGAGCTGGATCTCCATCTTCTTACGGTCAGTCTTGAACTTGATCCAGCTTGGAGGAAGCTTGGTGACGACAGTTCCCACCATGAACTTGTCTTCTTGCTTCATACCCTCTTCCTCTAGTTTCTGCTGCATTTTCAGAAGTTCCTTGACTTGAGGTAACATCACATTCTCGTCCTCAAATTGCAAAGTGAAAAACTTTTCGACGAGATAAATTTTAGACATTTTCTCGTCAGTTTTGTAGTGCTTCTCAAGAGATTCCCAGACATCTCTTGCCTTCTCCTTCTTGCTGTAGGACTCTGCCATTGAGTCGTCCATAACATTGAGAATCAACAACCTGTAGAGGTCGTTGTCTTCCTTCCACTTGGAGTGCGCGTCCTGCGCAACACCAACAACAAGCTCTCCTCCATCTTCGGGAATGGTAGGTTCAGGATCAACCAACACATAATCAACTTTGACAAGACGAAGATTCAAAGAGATCTTCCTCTTCAAAATGTTGTAGTGTTCGCCATCAAATTTCTCAAGCTTGTGAAAGCTAGTATCGAAAAAGTTTGAGCGGTTGTCCATTCTAACTCGGATCTTACCTTGAGATTGTTAGTCCCGAAGTTAGATCAAAGAAGAAAAGGTAGCCACAAAGTAGAGACTCACACAAGAGTTCGTCTCTACTAACTCTAGAAGAGAAGTTGGTGCACTCAGATTCACACAAGAGTTCCTCTACAATGACACACAACCCCACAGAAGCACTAAACCAGGAAAATGTTACAAACTGACAACCCAAAAAAATGCAAATACAACAAGAATCATAAACCGTTCTTCTCTTTACTTTCGTAGACGCTACAATGAGAAAGAACGGACAGAAGAAGAAAAACAAAGAATGAAATTTCTTGCTGGGGTGATCAAAACTACCGGAGCTCAAGAAAAGATTCGCGCTATACAACGATCTGCCCACAGGATCCAGCAAGTCCACACGAGAACTTCTGGAACGTTCTTGGTCACCTTCGGATCACTCAGAAGACTCTTTTGGAAGGATGCTTACTGCTGCCGCAGGTCCTGCTGGTGCTCTCGTTTTTCTCTCTCAATTTTTTCAACCCACAAAATTGAAAGAGGAGAGACTCTATTTAAAGAGGATTTCAGCTCCCATGCGGCCTAAGGAAAAAAAAACCAGGCCGCATGCGCCACCTGCGCCGTTGTACTGCACAGAGCAGACAGCGTCGTCCAGCGCCGAAATCTGCAGCCGCGTGGCACAGAAATCCACGAGCCCCCTGCACCGCCTGCGCACTGTACTGCACAGAGAAAACAGCGCCGCCAGGCGCCGAAAGCTGCAGCCGCGTGTCACAGAGAGCCATGCGCCGCCTGCGCCGCACCGAGCTGCCAACAACAGACCTTGTTCCCTCCACAACAGACTCTCTACTATGCCCCTTGCCTCATATTGACCAGGCCGCAAGGCCCCTGGCCGCATGGGCATTGGGCCGCATGGGCACCTGGCTGCATGCGCACATGTCCGCATGGCCCCTGCCCGCATGCGCTCCTGACCACATGGGCTCCGGATCGCATCGGCACCTGGCCGCATGCGCTCCTGACCACATGTGCCCCTGGCCGCATGCGCACCTGGTCACATGGCGACTCGACGCAAAGCGACCGAGTATGCGCTCAAGCTAGCAACCGTGCATGTAACTCGCGCATAAAAGGAGCGTATGAACGTCATGCGACGATGCTGACGTGCTAAGTGTAAAGTGCAAAGTGCGCCAACAAAGCGCTACTTTGTGCCCTTGAGTCCGAGTCCGAATCGCTAAGCCCCTGTGGGACTTAGCTCATAAGGAAAAAATTTCAAAGTTGGTGACAAAATAAAGATTGTTATAATGGGGTTCACACTTAATCCCTCTAGAAAAGTCAACCCACATGGGCCACCACCCCATGTGCATATACCAATACTAAGCAAAGCTATATATTGAGATATACACATTTGTGGTTTTCCAATGTGGGACTAAAACTCCCAAAGCAAAGTAAAAAACACCAACAGAAACACATTTTCCAATAACACAACCATTGAAAATATTTATTCAAATATTTCCAACAGTTACTGACAGATTAATCTCACATTAATAGGTGATAGATTATAAGTTTCATTACATCTTTGTTTTCTTTTTCCATCCACCTATAGGAGTTCTGAACCCCTTATGACC
Organism: Iris macrosiphon; assembly: GCA_036927795.1. Taxonomy (NCBI): domain Eukaryota; kingdom Viridiplantae; phylum Streptophyta; class Magnoliopsida; order Asparagales; family Iridaceae; genus Iris; species Iris macrosiphon. The sequence continues at coordinate 167,699,857 of JAYESA010000006.1, read as the reverse complement.
TATATTCCATGAACATCAATATGAAAATTGGAAATATAGGATATATGATATAATACATACATGCGACACAAGCACCGCAATAATTTGGGTGTGTTCTAGTGTATTTTGGAGTGTCTTTATTGTGTCTAATACGTGTCAGACACAACTCAAAACGACACATAATTTGAGTGTACACACTTTGTAGCTTATGACCTATGTTGCACTTATAATCCTCAGGAGGACCGTTTCCGTGCCCAAATCCGTATCCAATATGCATTGGACATGATACTTCATTGACACTTGTGTCAGATTTGACTCCACGTCTAAGTGCGTTCCCAAAACATAGTTGAAAGTGATTTTGGTATGTTGGTGATCATGTCGAACATAATTGAGATATGAGAAAGTAACATTTCGTTGCATGTGCCGACACGACGCAACATGGACACCAATTGTTTTGGTGTTCGTGCTTCATATGATAGAGATAATACATACTTACTGTTTGATCATATATCGTATGTGAGATTGCCCTGTGTTTATGCATGTGTTATGTAGTCAAATATAGGGGAAGTGGATGCTAAGATGATCAATCATCATTTTTATTTGAACATGAAGACCAGTCATTTGAGCGATTTATCTCACATTTATTGGCAATAGAAATAATTTTAAATTACATTTTCTTTCTCCATCCACCTAAGAGGAGTTATAGGCCGCTTCTGACCTATTCACAAACAAGAATATTGCAAGATATTGATACATGTATGACACAAAGATACGACATGTGCACGACAAAAACTTTGGTGTGTTCTAGTGTATTTTGGAGCAAATTTGTTGTGTCTGATACGTGGTAGACATTGTCCAATACGACATTGACTTTTGGAGCGTTCATGCCTGGTAACTTATGACTTATGTTGCACGAATACTCCTCATGAGGACAATAATTTGTGCCCATGTCCGCTTCCAATATGTATTGGATACAATACTTCCTTGACACTCCTATTTGATATGCCTTGCCCATGTCTAAGCTCCAAAGGGACCCAAGACAAACCGGAAGTTTTTTTTTCTATGTTTCTGATCATTCGAAACATAATTGAGATGTGAACAAAGTAACATTTATTTGCATGTCTTTGGCATGATGAAACGTGGAAACCGATTTTTTGGTGTCCATGCTTCACAGAAAGAGAATGCATTTCCCTGCTCGATCGATTGGATATGATATTTCGTATGCTTATGTATGTATCATGTAGTCAAATGAGGGGAAGTGAGTGCAAGGCTGTTCAATCATCATTCTTATTTCAACATGAATACAAGTCATTTGTTATGGACATATTAGTCTCAAATTTATTGGTTATAGAAGTAAGTTTCATTACATTTTTTCCCATCCACTAATAGTAATCCTGGACTGCTTATGAGTAATTATCTATGTTCCACGGACACGAATATGGCAAAATACATTACATGATATGAGTGCCCGTGTTTTGTAGTTTATGACCTATGTTGCACGGATACTCCTCAGGGGTACCATATCCATGCCCATACTCGTATCCAGTACATATTGGACATGATACTTTCTTGACACTCCTACCAGACATGGTTTATCCATTCTATGCTCCAAAGGGACCCAAAACATAGTTGAAAGTGATCATGGTATGTTTGCAATCATTCCAAACATAACTGAGATGTGAAAATAACATTTCTTTACGTATAAAGACACCGATTTATTTTGTATGCGTGCTTCATAGGATATAGATAATGCATATTTGCGTTTAAATCATATATTGTATGTTAGATTTCCCTATGTTTATGAATGTACTATGTATTCAAATGTAGTGCTAAGCTGATCAATCATTCTTATTTAAACATGAGGACGAGTCATTTGTTATTGACAGATTAAATTCACATTTACTGGTCATAGAATTAAGTTCCATTACATTGTTATTTTTCCATCCACCTAATAAGAGTTTTAGATTGCTTATGACCTGTGGTCCGTGGATACAGATATGACAAGACAAAAAAGATTTGATAAAGACGTGTGATACGAGCACAACAATTATTTTGGCATGTTCTGGTGTATTTTGGAGCATCTTTGTTGCGTCTGATACGTGTCGGACACAACCCAATATGACACTGATTTTTGGAGTGGTCGTGCTTCATAACTTTCGACCTATATTGCACGGATATTCCTTGGGAGGACTGTCTCCATGCCCATATATGTATCAAATAATCAAATAGGTACTGGATGCGATATTTCCTTGACACTATCAAATATGACTGGCCCATGTCTAAGCTCTAAAGGGACCCAAAACATGTTAGAAACTTGAAAGTGATTTTGGTATATTTGCATGCTTGCGATCATGTCAAAGATAGTTGAAATATGAGAAAATAACATTTCTTTACGATGAGTGCTTTCTAGAAGTTCTAGAAACTAAGTTACTATCCAGAACATGCGTATACAATTAAGATCTAATGTAAGAAAACATGTTTATAAATATGTTTTCATCCATAGAAATAACCGTACCCATGATGTACCCCCATCCCGTTGTTTTTAATAAAAATACAGTATCTCGAATACGGATCATGATCATATCCAAATTAGTATCGTGTCTATGCAACTCAGCTTATGATAGAGGAAAGATCTGCATAGCTCTAACTTTATAAGTACTGAAAATTGCCCTCTATTGGACACAACATTTCAGTTTTTTAGCGGCAGGTGAAATTGAAAGCTGATGACAGATAAATTGGTTAAAGCATTCAAATATATCTAAACATTGTGCTTCTGATCAGTGTTATCAATGGCGCATCGAGACGCACACATGTGCGAGGCACATCATGACGCATTGAGACGTCTCGCCATGGTGCGAGGCGATGCGCTTCATTGAGGCGTCGCCTCATGAAACCTAACATGATTGGTTCAATCATGAACCCATAACATGCACCATATTCTAACCTATTACCTCACTAACACGCTTTAGCTTTCTACTTTCAGAATTCCATCTTTACACTCTCTATCTCTCAACCTCTCTCAATTTTTTAGCAATTATTGTTGACCCTCGTCCCTCAATTGCCAACCAAAATATTCAAGTTATTTTTAATTTGCAACTTTCATTTTTTCTCTTTTTCAAGGTCATCTTTTTTTTTATAGCTTTAGTGTAGTCTTTGCTGATGATTGTCCCGCATCGATGAAAATTTTCCTACCAAAGTATAGTTACCTTCCTCAAGTGGGCTCTTTTATTTTTCAACATATTTCTTGTGAATTATTTTATTCTTCTTTTCCTCAATCGCCACATCAAACAATTTATCGTTTGGCTAACATCGATATTCATTTATGGTCTGCCTGCCATTGTCGAATCCAGCAACCCCTCATGGAAGATTTTTAATTTTTAGATTTTATTGAATATTTATACAATAAATGATTTATTAGGATATTGCAATCATTTTTATTGTGTTTTTTTAGAGTTTTAAAATAAATAAAAAATGTACTCCTCACTTCAATGAGGTACGCGCCACGCCATGCGTTTTACGCCTAGAGTGATATGTTACCTTGCACCTTGTGCCGTGACAACACTAACTTATGGTCATGTTTTGTGTTTATCATTGCGACCATTGAGGTTTAGCAATCTTTCAGAGTCATTGGGATCTTGTAGGTGCGTGGTTTTTTAGGTCAGGCCCAGTTGGAGAATGCACTCACAGGAATGGACCTTGTCATTATTCCTGCTGGTGTCCCTAGAAAACCTGGAATAACTAGGGTGATTTGTTTAACATCAATGCTGGAATTGTTCGGACCGTCTCTGAGGGAATTGCTAAATGCTGCTCTAGTGCAATTGTAAATGTGATAAGCAACCCAGTAAACTCCACTGTTCCTATTGAAGCCGAGGTGTTTAAGAAAGCAGGCACTTATAATCCCAAGCATCTTTTAGGAGTGACAACACTTGAGGTAGTAAGGGCCAATACTTTTGTGGTTAGCACCTGTTTTTGCTTATTGTGAACGTGTCTGAATTTTGGTAACTCTTTTTGTCATTATAAGTACTTCAGAGTTCAGATACTTTGATTTATATGATTAACAATTATCATGCTGTTAGAATATTTCTGTTAGGAAGCTGTCTAGATACTATCTATCTTTATTGGTTACACTGTGTTATGATATTTCTTGTTAAGCAGCTGTCTATATACTATCTATCTATATTGGTTACACTGTGTTAAAATATTTCTTTTTAAGCAGCTGTCTAGTTACTATCTATCGATTTGTCCATCTAATTCATGGTATTTCAGGCTGAAGTGTTAGGAATTCACCCGGGAAGTCGATGTTCCTGTGATTGGTGGACATGCAGGCGTTACAATATTACCTGATTACCTCTATTGTCACAGATCAGGAAACATGTTTTTTTCTTTTCCTTGGTGTCATCAATCTTCTTTAATAGGTTCTGTAGTCTTCTATTGATACGATGAGTGTTAGTATCAATTACCATTATGAATGTGTTATTATAATGGACTTGTGTCTATGCAGGTCAAACCTCCATGTTCCTTCACCTCTGAAGAAATTAGTTATCTGACTGACCTCATACAGAACGGCGGAACATAAGTAGTTGAGGTAAGTTGGTATTTGCGATCTAGCTTATTTTTCCAACTCAAACTGTCTGCATGCTCAATTTCATTCTATGTATAGATATTTGGGTTATCATTCTACTTTGTTCTCACCTGAAATAACATCCACTTGTAAAATTGACAAGTTTTTGCATGCATGGAACATTATCATTTCAGCATAAATCTGATGCAAATAGTTTCAAAATGTTCCCACCATATTATGAAGCAAATACCATTCTGCAAGGTGCAGGGACGGAAGCCACTGCAAACTTTTTAATCTGCTGTTCAATGTAGAAACTACACATTGCTAACTTACAAATGTGGTATTTCTATATAATGTACAAATAGTAAATTCTCTTGACTAATCAGATATGCTGTTTGGTTTATGTTTAAGGTTCTTCTTCCTGTATTATCTGAACTGCAGGTCTGGTCTTGCCTCTGTTGGATATCATATTACCATATGGTTCAGTGTTCTAAAAATTGGGCTAGGCATCCGCTTAGGTGCCGCCTAGACGCTAGGCGCCAGCTCACCGCACCGAACACCCCCTGTTCGGCGGTCCTAGGCGCTAGGCGGCCCTAGACTGGCCTGTGCGGCGCCTAGGCGGCCAGTTTTTGGATTATTTTATTTTATTTTATTTTGATTTATATATATAATATATCGGCGGCCTAGGCGCTAGGCGGACCTCTGGCGCACTGTGTCCGCCTAGCGCTTTTTAGAACACCGATCTAGTTTAATGTAGGTTAGAGGCGCTCAGCAGAGGCTTTTATGAGTTTTATCTCATTGATGTGGACCAAAAGCTTCCTAATCTGCTATGTAGAAAGTCCCCATTGCTAACTTGCAAATAAGTTCTTTCTAAACGTACGAATAATTAAATGCCTCATGACTTTTCTCATATGTGCTCATTGTTTTATAGGTTAGATTGCTCAGCAGAGTTTTTTGTGGGTCTTAGCTCATTGACATAGACTAAAAACTGCTTTTTATTTGGTGATTGTTTTATTAGAGAAAGTTATTTAACCCCATTATTTGCATATCATGTGATATAACTAACAGTTCTGGTTGGTGTTTTATACTGTGACCTTGCCTTAGCAAATTTGGTAAGTTCCTCACATCAAAGATGACCATGTTGAAAATGTCACTTGGTTAGCTTAGCTACTCGAATAACTTGGTCATGAGTGGGAGAGCTTTCCCTTTGGTGAAATCATAACCATTACTAATATGCTCTCATCTTCTATCGGATCAATCTTAGCCTTCATTCCTTTATTTAGGTTTGTCCTTCTGTTGATTGCTTTGCCTAGTATTTTAAGGTGGTGAAATGTGTGTCTAGTCTTGTTATTCACATTAGCTCTGAATGGGTGGAGTTATTCTATCTATTGGATTCGACACCTCATGGTCAGAGAAAATGGTCCCCTTGGTCTCAATATGTCTAATGAACTGCAGGAACTTATGGATTTGGTTATTAGGTTCTCTATTTACCATTAATTGGTTGAAGCAAGAAATATACACATGCCGATATTGGCATTGTCTTGCCATTGTTCTTGAGCATCATCACAGATGTGGAGAAATGCACACCATCCTTCAAGTGGATCAAATTGTAACTTGTTTCCTTCAATTTTTACCTTGAAGGTATCTCCAAAAGTGACATGGCCACATACCTTCTCATCATGCTTCACAAACTTAGTCATGTTACCTATCATATGATTGCTTGCAACGTTGCCAAGATGCCACAAATTCTTCAATTTTTTTCTCATTTTCTTTGAGTGCTAGCAATAATGTGGCCTCTAGTTCTTTGTTCTCACCAAGATTCGTAGAATATCAATATATCACTAGGAGACCACCAAGAGAAGTGGCTGTACTTAAGGTAATTGTAACATTCAATATTAAACTTTTCATACAGTTTATCATATGTTCGTGGACAGGGGCGGATCCACTCACCGCTTGGGGTGGGCTGGAGCCCACTCCAAAAAATAAATTTTACTTTTTTTTTTTTTTTCCATACAATATTACTTTTTTGATTTTTTTTTATATGGGTTAGCCCACTTCCAGCCCACCCAAATTTATGGTACCCTACCCCACTACAGTTTCTGGATCCGCCCATGTTCGTGGACGATACCCACAGTTGCATAGCGGGTTGGCGCATTGGTGCGCAGTTGGCACAGAGGCGCGGTTGGCTAGCGTGTTGGCACGCGGTTGGCCAGCATGTTGGCTGTGCGGTTGGTTGCAATGCGGTTGGGTTGGCGTGGATTGGTGCGTGGTTGGTTCGCAACCAGCTTCCCGCAGCTGCTCGGCGCGGATGACTGTTCAACTGTGTAACTGTCCAGACCATGTCCAGGAGTTAATTATGTTTTAGTGACGCTCATTATGGCCCATTACAAGGACGACTGCAATAGCCATTAGTGGCTGCTCTCCTATATATTGAGAGCATCAGCTCTTGGAAAAGGAAGAAGCTTTTTCCGGAAGCGAATTGACGAAAAGAGGTCGAATCTTGCTTTGAGCAACAATAATCTTCTATCACCCCAGCATGTTGATTTGGTAACTTTGATAGCCTCTCTCTAGAGGTTTTTGACTGCTCTCAGTTACTTCAACAGTTTACTCTGCTCTTTAGCGGATTCTTTCTGCTGCCCCTTTTAATGTTTTTACTTGCTGCCTTTTAAACCAATTTCTTGTTAAGTCTTTCTAGACTTCTATGAGAATATCTACAACATTTCCTTATGGTTGTTTCCCTTCAACCTTTCTTCACAGGTTTGTAATAACCCACTCAATGCATCAATAGTCACAAACTCCAACTCTTTAACTCCTCAATAGCCAAGATAATGTGCTTGAAGTTGAACTTTGAACCAGTGAAGGAAGGTTTTTTATTGTAAGGACATATCTTCACCATTTCTTTTCATTTGATTAACAATTGCAAATACTCTACTAACATAATCAGAAATAAGTATCATGAAAGTTCCACTTTTACCTTCTTCACACCTTCTGGAACATTGGTAGATCTGTAGAATTTCCATTCCTCCTTGGAAGTGAATGCAACCTAGCTGCCAAATTTTCCAACATGACATCATCAAAGCACTGATGGGCGAGTATGTTTTATTGCACCAACTGTAGTACAATGTAACATGACCTTTAATTCCCAACTCAGAATACAAATGACTCTAAAGCTGTATGCAACCAGTTGGTGCAATAAAACAATAAAGGAAAAAAATAATATCTAACACATGATTCATAGATGTTTTCATTCAGTTCATTCTGCAAATAGTTTGGTACCTGAGGTATATATAGTAGTCTGAATTTTATTTTTTAGGACTGTATGGACAGACGAGGCCTTTGAACTCCAATATAGTACAATGTGACATGGCCTTTAATTCCTAGCTCATGGAATACAAACGGGTCTAAAGTTGTATGCAATCGGTAGGTGTAATAAAACAATAAAGGAAAAAAAAAAAAAAAAAATCTAACGCATGATTCATAGATGTTGGGTTTATTGGAGGCATGTGATTTCTAGATGGGTTAGAATCCAATGTATGTTTAAGTGGGAGCTAGGTGCATTAAATGTATGTTTAAGTGGGAGCTAGGTGGCATTAAGCATTTTTTGTTATTAAAAATTAAGTAGATATAGAAGTGAAAGGACTCCTAAAAGCATGGTAACCCAAAAGATTGTAGACTAAACATCAAGTAATTATAGATGAAACGGTTAAAGTCTTACCCTAAGTAATTAAATCAACTAAGAAGAACACAAGAATAGTAGAAGTTTCCATCTAAACATATGAACCAACCATGACCCACCAACCATTAAACTCCAAGCCTAGGAGGAACTGGGCAGGTCTAATTGTTATTTCTGGATTACAATATACGTATGTGAAAAACCAAAAATTACAACACTTACAACGACACTTGCAAATCCAGAAAACAAAATATTACAAACTGGCTTCTAAAAATAAGAATTGAAACTGCAACCAAGTTGCTACAATGAAAGAAGACGGAACAGAAAACGATCTCACTAGGGTGGTCAAAACCATCGTTACTCAAAGCAAGATTCGACCTATATTCGTCGATCTGCTCCAAGAAACTAGCAAGTTCAGAACCACGAACTCCTAGAACGCTCGTGTTACTCTTGCACGGATTCCATGAACAATACTTGGACTCCTTGAATGAACAGAACTTCGTTGGTCCAACTTTGCTCCAGCATCACTCCAGCATTATGTATTTTCTATGTTCTATCCTTAAAATAAAAAACATTAGAATATATATAGGAAGAGGCAGCCCTATGAGCAACCCACTACCTATAATAGACAATTAATTCAGAGTTAATTGTCCATTATGTGGACGGTTACAACAGTAACACCTCCACTAATGAACGACGCGAACTCTGCGCCCGATGTGTACGTGCAAAGTGCAAAATGTGCCATCAAAGCGCCACTTAGCGCCTTTCACCCGAGTCCGAGTCGCTAAGCCCCTTCGGTGCTTAGCTTCTAAAAAAAATCCCAAAGAATTAACAAAAAACATAAATGTTTACATGAGGATTCGAACCTTGCTCCTCTTGAAAAATACCCCACTATCTCAACCACATGGACTACCACACCCTATATGCACATGTTAATACAAAGCATAACCTTATATTGAAATACACACTTAGGGTTCTAGACAATGTGTGTCACGACCCGTACCCAGAATAAGGGCACGAGTACGTGGGTACGTCCAGCTTACGCCACAACATCGACGGTAGAACGTTGTCTAGGTCACAATACTATCTATCACATCTCACAATAATATATAACCTGTCAATGAACTCAACTCCATAAGGAGGATAAGATGAATATAAATATAATGTCATACCAATACTCAATCACAATATAATCTATAGGAAGATGAATGGCACGATAAAGATATGAAATGATATAAAAGATGTTCCAACACATAAGTCTAGAAATAACATCTCAAACAATAGCAATAAATCTAAGAGTCTAGCTAACTCAAATACAACATAAGTCTCAAATAGTACAACTCAGAGTATCTCTAAATGGAACAATCCAAATACAATATAAATGCTAGGCTCTAAGTCACTACTAATGGATCCATTACTGGAACATGATCCTCCTGAAGCTCCTGGATGTAACCCTCATCTACTCCCAGTCCATAGTATGTGGGACAAAAGTCCTCGAGATCCTCTAAAAAATATATCCAGTCAGGATTGGAGCGAAGCACATAAACTAACAACAGTTTTAATTATAATGATAAAGACTATAAAACTGTAAGTAATGAAAATACAAGATGAAAATAATGCTGGAACAATAAGGAAACTGGTACACAGATAATCATACCATAGACAATAATGAACTGTAAATAAACAAGGGAATGACTATAGCAGCAGGTGTAAACTGGAATAGAGGAATGAAAACACTAGCTAAGTGCCTTGAAATATTAGTTATTATATGATCGGCTTGGGACAAGATCAGGCTCTACCATATATGATTGGCTATGCACAAGTACATGTAAGGGGATCAGGCCAATCAAGTATGATTGACTATGCACAAGTACAGGTAAGAAAATCAGGCCAATCATATATGACCACAAGTAAGTGGGATATGATCACATAATCGACTAATACTTTTTCGTCCCCGGCTACTACGATGGATCCAATCACAACTCCTCATGACATGTATCTATGATACTAGCCCATGAATCCACTGTGTCAGAAATCAAGTATAACACTACAGAACTAGAATCATAGTAATCATCAAAATAACGAAAACTGTCAGAGAATGTACTCGCCTATGGTTCTGAGCAATGTGTGAGGATCGATGTCTAAAATGGAGTCACAAAGACCTAAATATGAAATATCAATGTTAATTGGTGTTTGGAATGATAAAAGTGGTTAACTAGGTTGAAATGAGATTTTTAGGCCATTTCTAGGTTGTCTTGGTCAAACCTTGGTTAAGGTTCTAAGAAATCCTTAAGGTTGGTTATTGAAGTCATACTTGGGATACTAGGTCAATACTATGTTGGCTCTAGGTATCTAAGTTTAAACCTTATGAATATTAACTACACTAGTTACCACTAATATATATATAACATATATATGTACTAGTACTAAGTGGTATCATATCTTATATACAGTACCTTAGTATACAACACTAACACTACCTTGCTATTTATCTAAGGTAAAACCAATACCTTAACTAGATTCTCAATATTCTACTCATAACAATATCAATACCTTAACATAACATCAAGGTATCACACTCTCAAGTATCACTTGATACTACACATTGATACACCCTCACCCACATCTGACTCGAGCTTACACTAATACCCAACTCTGTCATGACACTCACATAAGTCTTTCATATTGCATTGTATTACCCATACACTTCTTCATCCCAAGTTCTACACTGATACACATAATCATTGTATACCTACACTTCAACTTAATATCAACCCATTACTTGGACTTATTAGGATACCTAGCTCGACACATACCACACTTTACCTCACCCCCTTGCTGTTACTACCTACTGCTGTTACTCGTTCTCAGCAGTGACCTGATACAACATGGTACCAACTTGTTGCATACCCGCTGCAGTACTCGAACCTGCCCACAAGTCTCCCTATCTGTGCTTCCTCCCTACAACAGTTCACATCTGCTGCTGCACAATGTTGTGTGACCACACAGACCCGAGCCTGCCCCCTTCATGCTGCCAGATGCAAGCAGCAATGCTGCTGTTAGCAGCATACCAAAGTCATACATCTCTGATACACTTGTATCAGATTTCCCTCATACACATCAGTGCACAGAGCACTGATGTCTAACTGTAGACATGCAGCAGACATCCCCCTCCTCCTATACTTCTATGACACACATATCTAGGGATGCAACACGCCTCTCTAAAAGTTATGATACACACATCAATCTAACCCATTGTCCACAAGGACATGACATTAACCAATTAATCTCATAAGCCTCGTTACTGACACCATTGTGATACACAGTCACACATACACCCTTATGCTCCTCACTGACACAGTGAACTGCACGGTTCACTCACTCACCCCCCCCCCCCCCCCCCCCCCCCCCCCCCCCCCCCCCACACACACACACACACACTGGCACCTGCACACAAAAGCACACCCCTCACATAATATATATATATATATATATATATATATATATAAAGACACACTAACCTCTCACTATATATGTATATATACACGTGTTTATATCACATTAGGATACACACACTAGTAGTAGTCAATACATCAAACACGTCATGTGCAATATCGAGATACTCTTGATACGCCCTCAACTAAAGTGCCAAATCCCCTCCCAATACTCAACAATTACTATTTATATATATCTATTACATCCTTATATAACTAAGGTGACTAGCTGCAACGGAATTTAAAGAGCAATTACACTAACATGTACAAAATCCTCAAATTAAACTCCCGTATCATAGCGTATCACAAAGTATTATGATACGTCATATTCGTATCCAATTGTTGACATGTAGCTAGCCCCACACTACCAAATTAGGACTAAATAAACCTATTTAACTCAATGACACACACTTGGTGCACCAATCTCGGATTTCTCCTAATTTGGACATAAAGCTCAATGTAGAAGTTACAATAGGGGTCATAAGAACCTAGTTCTTTTTCCTATGGGTAGTCATAATGCATGGGTGGGTTCCTAATGCTCAAATACAACAATTAGAATATAATTAAAGAGGCATTTCAGAATTTACCTATTGGGAGATGGATTCCTAAAGAAAACTGAATAGGACACGATTTGGACACAAGCTCCTAGCCAAACTCCTTCTCCAATGCTCCTAGCAATTGAAGCTCCTAGTGCTCCTTAGATGATGATTAGGGAAGGAATTGTGAGTGTTTTGGTAGAATTTGGTGGAGGGATGAGTCAATTTGGGGAAGAACACTAATTAGAAAATAATTTGGATGAATAAATGAGAGGAGAGAGAGAACCCTCCCTATAATAAGGGCCGACCACAATAACCCTCTCTCAAGCAATGTAAAAAGTCAAGGATGCCCCTAGTGGGTTGTCATGAAGAAATTAATTAGTGAGGGAAGCTTCTCTTCCTAATGAAGGTTCATTTTAATCTTTAATTAATGAGAATAGTTAGCTAATTTGGGTCTAATGTGACTAGTCTAATAAGTTGGTCCAAGTTGTCATGTCAAGTCTAGTTAGGTTCACTAGTATCATGTCTAATTAGCTAACATAATCTACTAACCAATAATGATATTAGGCACAATATACAACATCCACATTTATATAAATAGTATAAACATATTATTTATAATAATACAAAATGACAAAAATATCCTTATTCTAGAAATGTGGTAATGACAAGTTTATCCTCCTTAAAATAATTGTCCTCGAAATTAAAGACTAAACTAGCACAAGAACACAACAAAACAAGAAGAACAATACCTCAAGGCTCGAAGAGATAAGGGTACTGCTCGCACATTTTATCCTCCCTCTCCCAGGTTGACTCATCCGGAGAGTGATGTCTCCATGCGATACGAACCAAGGGAATGGTCTGGTTCCGCAGCACCTTCTTCCTGCGATCCAGAATCTCCACTGGATGCTCTGGATAGTTGAGAGTTGGACCCATCTCGATCTTCGAATGTTCTAGTGCGTGACTAGGATCTGCCACGTACCATCTCAGCTGCGACACGTGGAACACGTCATGTACTCTTTCTAGTGTAGAAGAAAAGTCTAGTCTGTAGGCCACTGCACCGACCCTCGCAAGAACACCAAAGGGTCCGATGTACCGTGGACTAAACTTCCTGCCTCCACCAAAGCGAATCATACCCCGTGTCGTAGAAATCCTCAGAAACACCATATCGCCAACCTAGAACAAACATAGCCTTAACAAGCAATCTAAAACAAAGTAATCACAAGCAATCACAAACAAAACCTATACCTCGAACTCCAAGGGTCTCCAGTGGCTGTCGGCCCAATGTCGTTGTCTGTCCTGCGCCACCCGAAGTCTATCTTTAATAAGCTTCACCTTCTCAACTGCATCATCGACTATATCTGGCCCCAACAAGGATCTCTCACCAACATCATCCCAAGATAAAGGAGTGTGACATCTCCGTCCATATAAAGCCTCAAATGGTGACATCTCAATACTGGCCTGGTAACTGTTGTTGTAAGTAAACTCTACTAGGTAAAGATGATCCTCCCAAGAAACTTCGAGATCCAAAACACAAGTGCGGAGGCTATCCTCGAGATTCTGAATAGTCCTCTCTGACTGTCCGTCTGTTTGGGGGTGATATGCGGTACTAAACTTGAGCTGAGTGCCCAAGCTAGCCTGCAAACTTCTCCAGAAGTGGGATGTGAAGCGACTATCCCGATCCGAGACGATGCTCACAGGAACTCCGTGCAATCTAACAATCTGTCACACATACATCTCCGCTAGCTTCTTCGTAGACGTACCAACTTTAAATGGCAAAAAATTGGCTGATTTGGTCAACATGTCTATGATGACCCAAATCGCGTCTTTCCCTCCCGGAGAACGCAGAAGTCCCAAAACGAAATCCATGGCCACATGCTCCCACTTCCACACCTGAATGGGTAAAGGCTGAAGCAATCCACCTGACCTCTATATATCTACCTTTATCTGCTAGCACACTAAACATTTGGATACAAAACGCGCTACCTCCCGCTTCATACCATACCACCATATGTGCTTCCTCAGGTCTCTATACATCTTGTTGGCACCTGGATGCATAGAGTACTGAGAGCAATGCGCCTTCGGCAGAACCTCCTCGCGCAACTCCCCACTCGGCACACACAATCTAGTACTGTGCCCCAACGATTCATCATCAACAATGGTGAAGTCCTCTGATAGTCACATCCAAACCTGTGCTTTGATACTCCTCAGAGTCTCATCATCATACTGCGTAGTCCTGATCATGTCCATCAGCTCAGACTGTATCTGCAATTCCCATATCTGCATTTCGATACCAGGAACTAGTACCTCAATGTCCAAGCTCTCAAGATCGGCCAACAAATGTCTGTCTGTCGTTAAGTACATAGCCACCGGATACCTGCTCAAGGCATCGACGACTACGTTGGCCTTCCCTGGATGATACTGCAATGAAGTATCAAAGTCCACCAGCTCCAACCACCGCCTCTGCCTCATGTTCAGCTCTTTCTGTGTAAACACATACTTCAAGCTCTTGTGGTCTGTAAAGATCTCCACACGCTCTCTGTACAGATAGTATTTTCACAGCTTTAGAGCAAAGATGACCGTTGCCAACTCCAAATCGTGGGTGGGGTAATTCTTCTCATGAGGACGTAATTGCTTGGAACCATAGGCAATCACCTTCCCGTGCTGCTGAAGAACTCAACCCAAACCCTTCGATGAAGCATCACTATAGATAGTGAATCCACCTGTCCCTGATGGCAACGTCAACACTGGAGCTGTCGTCAATCTCTTCTTCAGCTCATCAAAAGCGGCCTAGCAATCCTCTGTCCAGACAAAATAAACATCCTTCCTGGTCAGCCTAGTCATTGGCTCCGCAATCCTGGAGAAGTCATGTACAAATCTCCTATAATAACCTGCAAGTCCCAGAAAACTGATCTCAGCCACTGAACTTGGAGTAGTCCACGACTCCACTGCAACTGAGATCCCGTCACCTGTCACCACATATCCAAGGAATTCAACCTTATCAAGGAAGAACTCACACTTCAAAAGCTTTCCATAAAGCTCCTTCCTGATAGTCTCCAAAACTATCCTCAGATGCTCCTCAGGTGTCTTTGAGTACACAAGAATATCATCAATGAACACCACCACGAACTTATCAAGGTACAGGGGGAACACCCTGTTCATCAGGTTCATGAATACCGCCAGAACATTGGTCAACCCAAACGGCATTACCATGAACTCAAACTGGCCATACCGAGTCCGAAGAGCTATTTTCGGAATATCTTCCTTCTTCACTTTTACTTGGTGGTAGCCTGACCTCAAGTCTATCTTTGAGAATACCTTCATTCCGCTCAACTGATCGAAGAGATCATCTATCCTCGACAGCGGATCTTTGTTCATGATAGTGAGGTTGTTCAGAGCCCTGTAGTCGATACATATGCGTACTGACCCATGCTTCTTCGGTGCAAACAATACTGGAGCACCCCACGGTGATGAACTGGATCTGATGAAGCCTTTATCCTGCAACTCATCTACCTGCTTCTTCAACTCTGCCAGTTCATTGTTGTTGACCCTATAGACGTGCTGTGATATCGGCTCTGCGCCTGGCACCAATTATATAGAAAACTCAATATCTCGGTCTGGCGGCAATCATAGCAACTCCTCCGTAAAGACATCCATAAACTCCGCTATCAAAGGATGTGGCAGCTCCTTCTTTTCCATCATGGCTCCACAGATGATACTCTCGCTCTCTTCCGTTGCTCCTCTGGCAATCTCAAACTCTGGCTCTCCTGGCGGTCGAAACAACACCCTGCCTCCACGATAATCTATACTAGCATGGTGCTTACTCAACCAATCCATCCCGAATACTATGTCGTAGCTCGAAAGTGGCATTACGAGTAAGCATGCGCTTAACTCCAGGCCTCCCAATGTAACTCTCTGATCCTTGCAAACATCACTGACCAGGATAATGCCACCCCCGATCGTGATCTTACAAGTCCTAGCCAAGGGTTCAGCCTCTATATGATGCTTAAGAGCAAAAGATACAGATATAAAACAATGGGAAGCACCGGAATCAAATAAAGCTAATGCTGGAATGGAATCAAGAAGGACTGAACTTGAAATCACGTCTCCCTCCGGCTCGGTCTCCTCGACCGTCATATCGAATGCTCGCCCCTGGGGTGCACCTCTCTGCTGTTGCTGGTGCTGAAAAAATCTTTGTTGTTGTGGAGGAAGTGGAGGTTCCCTCTGTTGAACTGCGGATGGCTTCGTTGATGCTCCCTGAACTGGTGTTCTAGCTGGTCCTCCCTGAGCTGGTGCTCTAGCAGGTCCTCCCTGAGCTGGACGAGCTAGACAATCCCTCAACTGGTGGCCGGGTGACCCCACATAAAAGGCACACTCACAACCTCTTCCGGAAGACCTCTCTGGTGTGTCCTGGCTTTCCACAAAATACACAATGAACGACCTGTTATGCCTGTCTCTGTGGCCGCTGCTGAACATGTCTACAAATTGGTGCTGGTGCTGCTGGTGATGGTGCTGGAACGGCCTCTACTGCAGCTAAAAATGGGGACGCTTGGCCTGTCCCGCGCTGCCACTCGCACCTCCAGAAATATCACGACCCCTCTGTCACGCCCCAATCTCTCGCAAGTTCGATCGTCCCTGTTGAACGTGAATCACCACGTTATAGCGCTTCCGCAGGACAATCGTTTTCATCGGGAGGTGATGCCGTGCGAGCCTGGAGTTGCGCTCCTACAAGGCGATGACGTCAAACGTCATGGTTATCATCGAAACGGCCAAGTTGCAGCGAAAGTCAAGTATTGTGTACCAAGAACACATAAGAGTATACGCAGCGAAGCTCTCGAAGGATCCAAATAAAAATGCCATAATGGAGAATGCCACAAAGGCGATGCAACACTCTTACTCTTTCTCTTGCCCACAAAGGTACTTACCATTCCATACATCATGTCCCGTATACCCAAGCTGAGCCACTACACCTGCAAATATGGAAATAATTCCCACAAACGTGGGTCGGTACACAGCCGTACTGGTGAGCAGGGTAACACACTCGTCTAAACCGACACTAAGTAGATAGTGAATGCAAACAGTTATTTGGTAATCTTTCTACTTGAATCCTATATTCATTTCATGGCAGAGGTATAACATGTTAAGAAAAAACTGTAAAGCAGGTTAAGCATGCAAGCATTCAACTCAAGCAAATATACTAGCAGTTATATCCAACTCAAATGAGACTAAGCAGGCAATTCGTTCTACTCAAACCCGAAACAAAGCGTGAACCTATCGAACCACCTCGCACTCCAAGTCTCAAATCTATCAAATCACGGCACAATCCAAGCCTCGCTAAAATTCAATCATCGATGTGCACACTCTCGCTCTAGGCAAGGTGGCACTGCCGCCTACACGAATGCACAAACCAACCAAACCAATTCTTATCTATATGAAGGTCACTGGCCAAGCCATAAAGGACTAATCCAAGACAATTCGAACCATCCAGCGCTGAGTAGCTAGCCCCTCTTGTCGTCTCTGTAACGACCCGTTCATCCCGTTCCCCCTGCTCGGGGAGCGCGGCCAAGAAATACTTACGACCGTCCGAACGGGACAGATTGAATCAAGATCCTTTCCTCGTTATGGATTGGTTTCTTCGGAATCAGGTCTCATAGTCAATGGATCGTGCCTCAAGGAAGGACTCGGCGGCAGAGTAAAGAGAGGCCTTTCCGTTGTGTTGGTTTTCCTTGCCCGTTTTCGATTGCCGTTGGTTGCGTACTTGTTGGTTTTAGGACTTGCATTTTCTTGAACGGTTTCAATGGATTTCATTGTTTTCGTTCTTAGGATTTCGCATTTCGTATCGAGCCTTGGAGACCGAAATAGGAGGTATTGATCATCCGTTGGTGCGTGCAGGTGATCGTGTAGACGACGCGCGAGCGGAGTCTTAGGGATCTCTGCTCCTTCTTCCTATACAACCGACTGTGTGAGTGGCTCTATTTCAATAAGCACCTTCTTTCCAAGGGTTCCGTTCATAATAAAATTGACTCAGATGTGCATTCAATCAAACGATACCACTTAAGTAATAAGTTGGATAACAAGATAAGATAAGAAGTAGGCTTGGAACACCCATCGCTTGTCATATAAAACCTTGCATAAATTCATTGATGCATGCATGGTCGTTGGATGTTTAATGGGTTGGTATTTATTGATAGTTCAAAGTACTTTTCAATAAGCTCAAAGTGTTCTTCTATAAACTGCTGCATGTTATTTCATATAACTGTTGGTTGATTGTGATAGTACAGTAAAGCAGTTTCGTGAATGATGTTCTTTAACATTGGCTAGTAAGTAAACCTATGAGGTAGAGTCATAGGTATGGTCATGGGAATTCTTGTGCACAGGGGATCCAGGTTCCTGCGGACGGTTACCGGGGCACCGGGCCGTTCCGACCCGGGCGGAATCTACTTTCTTAGTACTGGGAGCGGGGAATTGTAGCGGGGCTAGCTACCCGCGCTGCAAGCGTCGCCGCCAGCCCAGACTAAACCCATGATGGCTGGTAGAACAACAAAAGAAAGATGTTGTGTATATTTAAACTGTGCAGACTAACTATGTCTTCGTGACAGGGAAGGCTATGGTAAGTTGTACAGGTGGTTCAGACGGGACAGGTAAAGCCACCGAACGGTGGCATGTGAAGTTATGTTATTTTGTTCTTGCATACCTGCTAAATGAAATCTGAACTAGGCAAGAATAGAAACCCACCTAAGAACATAAATGTTGCATGTTCATTTAAACTCATCTAAAGAGCTTGGTAAAGTTGAGCAGCTAGCCTTCACCAGTACTTTTCGAAGTACTGACCCTCGTTGTAGCAGGTCCCCCGGCGCAAGGCAACGCGGCGAGGAGCTGAAGCTCTCTCTCCGGACCCTTTGGGATTCTTGGCGGGTCGGGGCCAAGACTTGGAGGCTCAAGCTGGAAGCCTTCCCCTCTCCCTCCGTGGCGGAAATGACGCTAAAGCGACGGTGCTTACCCGCACCCAAGGAGTTTTGTGTTTTGAAACTATGTAAAGGGACATAATGTATGGATCGGCTATCTCATTTTGCGTCCAAGTTTGTAAGCCCGTGGGGCATTTTATACTTTTGAGTCAAGCAATGTAACCGGATGTTCATTATAAATAAAAGAGAAGCTTTTCTATGCCTCAACCTTGTGTTATCTTATTTGTCTACTCTGTTGCATTGATCTAAAGAATATCCTTATGCCTAAGGCCTTGTGCACGCGCGCCCTACGCGTGCACGGCATCACGCCCGGGGGACGATTATCGATTAGGCGAAATCGGGGCGTGACATATTGGTATCAGAGCATGCTTCAGATCCTTTGATCTCTCAAAAAGAAAGTTTCTAAAGAGGACCTTGTTCCTTCCGAGTAGACCCTTGAATTCGCTTGGCCAAAATGAGATGCGTTTCATACAATAAGTCCGAATATTTTTGAAAGGTGCGTGGGAATTATACGATCGCTTGGACGGGATTATGATCTGAGGGCTTTTGTCCCAACTCATAGAGGATGTTGTGAGAGGAGACTCGTGTTATAATCGGTAAGTTATATGTCTATATGAAAACACCGAACGAGTAGAGAGCGAGATAAGAATATCGTTCAGACAGTAGGCTATGCACATGGCCTCTTGGCCAAATTGTGTTAAGTATCGCGCACCAAGACCCTTGGTGCTAGTGAGTTGCAACGAGAATTTGGGTATAGTTGGGATGAGAATAAAGTTGACTTGGAGAGAAATCGATAGAGACGCTATCGGATTGCCGCTAAGGCAAGTAATGGAAATCGTGTAGGAAATTTCCAGAAATAGTTGGACGGTTATTCATAACAATAAGTTATGATTTGAAGCATAGTCTGTATAGAGGACTATGAATACAGGTGGGTACGAGTCTAAGATCGCTAAGGCGATAAATAGGGACTGTGTTGGAGTCATAGCAACGGTTTGGGCTAGAGAATCGATTCCCGCTCTGAGGAACGAATTGGGCATACGAGTGAAGGATGCGAACGCGAATCAGGAGTTATTAGGATGACTCAATTCCTGAGTAGTGTATGCGATAAGTATCCTGTTCGATTATGCAACTTGTGGATATAATGAGTTGTAAAGATTCGGGAAGTATGACTCGAACCCTGAGTGGTGTATGGTTTGGCTTAGAAACGCTTGAACGAAGTCGTAGATTCGGAGAGTTAAGCGAGTCTAGCGACAAGTGGCGAGATTGGGTAAAGCCTTAGTATAAATAAACAGTGCCTAGCAAGTAAACGAACTCGGAGAAAGCAGGCAATGTTTAGTTTGAACGAGTTACAATGAGTTGAATAAGGGATAAGGCTTACATCGAATAGAAGTTCGGGGTAATTGGAATCGATATCATGATCGGAAAAGACTTAAAGGATTGTACGAGCGAGTTTGAGTTGAAGCAAGCAAATTACAAACTTGAGTCGAGATTGAATAATCTGAGATGCGATCGAAGTAAGTGCAAATAGAAATAATGGAGTAAACGAATGATAGCGTGCATGGAAAATTTGGATTGAGTAGGATATCGCTCGATAAAATTCGGTTTGAGTATGAATGCGATAATTTCAAATTTTGGAAGATTTAGACCATAACAATGGTTGGAAGATAGCTCGGATTGATGCAAGTTGAAAGAATTATGATTCTGATGGATTGAGCTAAGCAGTAATAGATTTGGCTTGGAGTTCGGAAGAACGATCTTGAAATCAAGTTCAGGAAGATAACATTCGAAATCTGTCCCAAGCGAGAGCGATTATCCTGCGGGAGCATCGGCGTGGTGATTTCACGTACGGTGGGGATAAACAAACTCAAGAGAACAGGTTCGGTGATTATTCCAAAAACGAACTCGATGAATGAAAAGTATCAATGGGATAGACTTGGGTTTGGAAATTGATCTTAGTTGTTTGAGGAATACTAAGAGTAGACTAAGAAAATGAGTCTAAGGATTTTTCTTGAGGAGTTAGTCTAGAAACGTGAAGTAAGAGATGTTGGACGTTTTCATGAACGGATATGTAGATCGTGCTGGACGACTTAGAGTTCATGATATACATCGATGGTTTATAATGGAATTGTGGCTTGATGATACAGGCGTAGAAAATGATGGATTGGTGAATTCTATCAAACATGATAAAAGAGATAGTGTATGCGAATCGATAGGTTAACCCTAAAACGTGGGCGTATCGTGGGTTCGGTGGAACGAGCGTGTTGGTGCGATAGGATGATCTATGCTCGATGTTTAGAAATCTGAGTGAAACGAGCTTGGGTAGAATACCCGCGTAAAGGAACAATGGTTTGACCATAGGGTGTTGGAGCGAGCGTTGTGCAACACGGTTGCGCGATGAGTCGCAAATTTGAGTTGTACCTATGACTGTGTGTGCTGGCCTAGGGACTAGGCAGACGACCTTATGCCTTGAGTTAAACTGGAGTGGCTGACTTCAGAGTATCGTTCGGGAAGAATGATAGAACTCGGGCAACAAGACTTAGAGTTAGAATTTGGAATTGGGAATGTACACGAGCAACGTTCGCGTTGAAACGAACGTAAGGCGAGATAGGACTCGGGTGATAATTGATTTGGTTGGATAGGTTGCGCGACGGTAAAGGATAAGACAATAGCTGGATCGAACAAGAGTTCGGTCAGGACGATCCGCGTTTCGAAAGATTTTCACGAGTAGCTTGTCAGACTTAGCTGTCACTGAGCTTGGTTGAAATACACATATTTGGGGGACGCCTTGAATATGGGTACGATCCAGACTTAGCGATATGCATAACTCGGATGCAGCTGCAAAGGAAAATGTTCGGATTCGCATGGATGAGTATGGCAACTGAAACGATTTAGCCTCAACCTAAATTTTCACAGAGGAAAGATTGTATCGTTCCTCGTGCTACCGGGATAGTTCTGCGCTAAGGCGCAGTACGAGACTGGGTTTGGGAATGCAATAGTTGAACGAATGGATCATTCGAATAAAATGATTAAGCACTCGGGCGAACGGAACGAGTAAAAACGAATAGGAAGTTAAGTTCGATTGAGCCAAGGGTGCGAAGGACTTGAGCTTACGCCAGGTAAGCAATTTAGCTCTGCGCTAAGGCGCAATATAGACTGAGTCAGAAAACGTTGGTGATTTGGGTGCGAATTTATTTAGTGAGATTGAACGATGACTCAGTGAGATTTGATGCAAAAACAAGATTGGAAGATTGTCGAGATTCGAGCCTTTGGGTTAGGCGTAACGACGGGTTTCGATAGGCGACGTCAAGAAATAGGCTCGAATGCGTTGGGTTCCTATGTTGATAACATAACTAGTTGGGCAAAGTCCACCCAATTATGAGTTGTTAGTGCCCGTTGAGTTATAGAATACCATGTGCTTGGGTAATACAGCCCTGCGCTAGGTGCAGTAGATTTTGAAACGAAAGTGCAATGATCGAGTTAAGTATAACTCGATAGCATTGAACGATAGAGTCGTTCGATGAGAACTGGCCAAAAACGTTGGCGTAACGCATGGTGAGAAAATAGAGGATTGTATTATTGAGACAGTCCTTGAAGGATAAGACGAGATGCATTGGGTAGTTTAGAAGTTATGCGATAGCACGAGTTGCGCTCAGGAAGTCTCGAGGACGGAACTTGTTCCAAGTGGTATATGCGGTAGCAACCCGCTCCGCTCAACCCGGAGGGCCGATTCAAACGACACAAGTGTAGCTATTCAATCGCCTTGCTCAGCGAGATGGCTCGTTCGATGCAAAGGCTTTCATGCTGGGATCTTTGATGGAGTCAGACTTAGGCTGTCAGAAGCGCGTCCGGAGTCTAGCTCGACCGATGCGATACATCGCTAAGGTGGGCGACCCCGGTGAACCTGTCTCTACTTAGCTGCACACTAAGAAAAAGAAAGTTACGTGCTAGCTTACAGGCGATAACCTTTGCATGCTAATAAAAGAGATGAACACACATAGCGAAGGGGGATAACCCCGCCTTTTTATCGTATAGAACATGGAAATCTTACTCGCTAGTTGCGAAGTCGACTTGGGTTAGTTGAATCTGCAAGCGGACTTGTCGTACGCGGCGGAGCCTGTCTAAATTTTGAATCGTAAAAAGAAGCAGTTGCGGAACCTAACGTCTCGCTAGTGCGCGTACTGTGGCAAAACCACTCGGTCGAGGAGTCGACCTGGGAACTTGAATCTGATATGAGGGGAAAATTTCCCTCATTATTCCTTAGTGGTAGGCTCTATTCTTAAGTTTCGGGACGAAACTTCCTATTAGATGGTTATGATGTAACGACCCGTTCATCCCGTTCCCCCTGCTCGGGGAGCGCGGCCAAGAAATACTTACGACCGTCCGAACGGGACAGATTGAATCAAGATCCTTTCCTCGTTATGGATTGGTTTCTTCGGAATCAGGTCCCATAGTCAATGGATCGTGCCTCAAGGAAGGACTCGGCGGCAGAGTAAAGAGAGGCCTTTCCGTTGTGTTGGTTTTCCTTGCCCGTTTTCGATTGCCGTTGGTTGCGTACTTGTTGGTTTTAGGACTTGCGTTTTCTTGAACGGTTTCAATGGATTTCATTGTTTTCGTTCTTAGGATTTCGCATTTCGTATCGAGCCTTGGAGACCGAAATAGGAGGTATTGATCATCCGTTGGTGCGTGCAGGTGATTGTGTAGACGACGCGCGAGCGGAGTCTTAGGGATCTCTGCTCCTTCTTCCTATACAACCGACTGTGTGAGTGGCTCTATTTCGATAAGCACCTTCTTTCCAAGGGTTCCGTTCATAATAAAATTGACTCAGATGTGCATTCAATCAAACGATACCACTTAAGTAATA
The DNA here is from genome assembly GCA_036927795.1 of Iris macrosiphon. Classification (NCBI taxonomy): domain Eukaryota; kingdom Viridiplantae; phylum Streptophyta; class Magnoliopsida; order Asparagales; family Iridaceae; genus Iris; species Iris macrosiphon. Next base: position 167,675,788 of record JAYESA010000006.1, on the reverse strand, counting down.
AGTTGGATAACAAGATAAGATAAGAAGTAGGCTTGGAACACCCATCGCTTGTCATATAAAACCTTGCATAAATTCATTGATGCATGCATGGTCGTTGGATGTTTAATGGGTTGGTATTTATTGATAGTTCAAAGTACTTTTCAATAAGCTCAAAGTGTTCTTCTATAAACTGCTGCATGTTATTTCATATAACTGTTAGTTGATTGTGATAGTACAGTAAAGCAGTTTCGTGAATGATGTTCTTTAACATTGGCTAGTAAGTAAACCTATGAGGTAGAGTCATAGGTATGGTCATGGGAATTCTTGTGCACAGGGGATCCAGGTTCCTGCGGACGGTTACCGGGGCACCGGGCCGTTCCGACCCGGGCGGAATCTACTTTCTTAGTACTGGGAGCGGGGAATTGTAGCGGGGCTAGCTACCCGCGCTGCAAGCGTCGCCGCCAGCCCAGACTAAACCCATGATGGCTGGTAGAACAACAAAAGAAAGATGTTGTGTATATTTAAACTGTGCAGACTAACTATGTCTTCGTGACAGGGAAGGCTATGGTAAGTTGTACAGGTGGTTCAGACGGGACAGGTAAAGCCACCGAACGGTGGCATGTGAAGTTATGTTATTTTGTTCTTGCATACCTGCTAAATGAAATCTGAAGTAGGCAAGAATAGAAACCCACCTAAGAACATAAATGTTGCATGTTCATTTAAACTCATCTAAAGAGCTTGGTAAAGTTGAGCAGCTAGCCTTCACCAGTACTTTTCGAAGTACTGACCCTCGTTGTAGCAGGTCCCCCGGCGCAAGGCAACGCGGCGAGGAGCTGAAGCTCTCTCTCCGGACCCTTTGGGATTCTTGGCGGGTCGGGGCCAAGACTTGGAGGCTCAAGCTGGAAGCCTTCCCCTCTCCCTCCGTGGCGGAAATGACGCTAAAGCGACGGTGCTTACCCGCACCCAAGGAGTTTTGTGTTTTGAAACTATGTAAAGGGACATAATGTATGGATCGGCTATCTCATTTTGCGTCCAAGTTTGTAAGCCCGTGGGGCATTTTATACTTTTGAGTCAAGCAATGTAACCGGATGTTCATTATAAATAAAAGAGAAGCTTTTCTATGCCTCAACCTTGTGTTATCTTATTTGTCTACTCTGTTGCATTGATCTAAAGAATATCCTTATGCCTAAGGCCTTGTGCACGCGCGCCCTACGCGTGCACGGCATCACGCCCGGGGGACGATTATCGATTAGGCGAAATCGGGGCGTGACAGTCTCGAACTGCCAGTATCGTGCCTTAGGCACGTTACCATTTGTTTCCTCCATGGCCGAACGGTCTCGGTACCCCGGAGCTTATCCCGTTCGAGAAAACCAAACCCTGTGCACAACAGGTTGTCCGTGACCAATGCAATACTCCAACAATAGGTACGACGAGAGAATCGAGCCTTCTCGCCCCACCAAACGATACTCGTCTCGATCCATCCAATGCACCATAACCATTCTCCAACTATAGCCCAAGGCACCATCTCAAGTTATCTCCATTAGGCACTATGCCGCTTCTCGACACAATGCTCCGATTAGTGCAACACCCATCGCTCCAAAAACTCCGTGGCATAATGCCCCAACGGTGGCACAATGTCCTCTCCGATGAAGTTGCCCGATTTTGAACCACAACTGCACACTTTGCTTGACAAAGCGTCCAACTTATACTCGTGCACGGATGCACACTCGCTCGCTCGCCCGATAAAACGTTTCTCTTCTCCAAACAAGATGATCCACTCAAGCTCCAACTGCCCAAACGCAAGACCAACTCAAGCCACAAATTCTATCCATCCAAACGACGCACACTCTATGTACGTCACAGTACGGTGATTCCAATATTCAGTTCAAGTGTCCCAGTCATTACATGTTTTCCATATTATTAGGCATAAAGGAGTAGAGAAGAAGGGACAAAACCCACTCACTAAGTCTGAATCCGCTAAACACCCTGCCTTGCCGATACGGCCGATCCCTTGAATCCATGGTCCAATGCAAAGCACGATCTACTCAATTTGTATGATCGTGCGAGCAGGCCGTGCTCTCCAAATCATCCGACCGATCGGACTAAGGAAGACGGCATTATCACTCAAATCTCGCTATCTCAGTACTGCTCTGAATAAACACTTGATTCCATCGAACTTCGCATACATCTGTACATGAAACCAACTCAAATCAATACGTGCTCCCAAATCTAACAAATCGAAATGTAACCAACTATTGCCTCATTTAATTCGACTTTGCATAATGCACCGTGCGGTTGCGGGACATTACATAATATACAACTTAGAATAAGGTTCGTCCTCGAACCAAACCAGTATCTATTCCTTTCTCGTATGCCGCTTGACCATTTAATAACTCTACTTCATGCAACTCACATTCCCCTGATCCAGACTCAACATCTCGCTTTGCGCTGAACGCTCGCACAAATACCATATTCCCACATCCTCCTTGCAGCTCAATTCGAATTCAACATATCGTTTAGTTTGGATCATACACATATTTAAGGCGTCCCTGAAATACATGCATTTTGGCCGATCTTAGCGATAGCGAATTTGGACAAGTTACAAGGGTATCTTTATGTCCGAGACATTCATCGCTTCACTCTCGACTGAACCGATCCTGACGATCATCCACAATACATTCGCACAAGCGCTATTCTCAAATATGATGATTCCCCTCTGACGATCTCTCCATCTGACTCAAATCAGTTCGTGTTCCGACTCAATCCATTCTCTAGCAAGATCCAACACACGCTCCAAGTCCTTGCGCATCCCAAGCGCAACGACTATTCTGCAAGGCCCTATCATCCAACTATTTATGAATTCTTGCGTGCATCGTCCGAGCTCAACCAACCAAACTCTAGCATGACTCCAATCACACCATGTTCCACATGCACCATCTCCAACTATCATCTCATGCTCCAAACGATCATCACAACAAATACTATCCCAGCTAGACGACTTACCCAAACATCGCACTATACTCTTAGATCAGCTCGGCCCAACCCCTCTCCCTTAATCTCAATACTTCTCTGGGTGAATATTTATATTGAGGTTCATATGATTCACAAAGATTTCGCCGCCACGCCATAGGGATAGTGTCACCACGATTTCAATGCGGATACACTCGCCACAATTCCTAGGTCACTCTTGGAATAGTTCTTCGCGCTGCTTCCACTGCCTCGAAGCACAAGATATCACCTTCGCCCTCTGCATGAGCACGCACCGCAAACCAAGTCCAATTTTATCTTGTAGATCTGAGACACATCTGTCCCATCTGTTAGTGCAATGATTTGATCTAAACGAGCCGTGACTTTAACTTCACGAAGCTAGTTACACAGTCGTCAATTCATATGAATATTATTCCCTTCCGGGGCTTAACGAGTCAGAGGCGATGCCATCTTCAAAAATCTGCGACTCCGAATCTCATCAGTTGACTTAGGCCATTTCTACCATCTCTTCGATCTTCTGGCTGCATCTTCAGCTGAAGGTTATCTCAAGGATCTCTCAAATCCAACACTCAGTCACTTAGGCTATCTCTAACATACACCACTCACATCCACCCTCGACGCATTTTCAAATGCGCCGCCGCAATGGTCGTTCTATGGGTCTACAATATTCATTTCAATTTGGCTGTCAAGTCTCTAGGGTCAGCTGTTCCGAAGCTACGCTCGATAATTGTAAGTTATCACGATGGACAGTTACTACGAACCATGCTATATCTCCTCTGCAAATCTGAGCCATAACCCAACAATCCAATCCGAACGAACTTCTGAATCCGAGCACTTCATGCACTACCTCTGACGATCTGTTAACCAAACGCCGCCTAACCACCTAGAGTCTTACTATCTATCTAAACCACAAATCGAGAACTGCGCTCGCTGAAACCATCTTCCATCACTTCGTCGTTCTGTTCTGATTCCATCAAAATTCTGAACCACCTTGTTCGACTTCTCGCACTACCACTTGCAACGATTCCCGAAATCATAAACTTGCTCCATTTCTTATCCGTATGCCATGCTTCACATTGCACGTCCAACTTGCTCGAGCGACACTGTGATTTGCTTCAATGTTGCTCTCTCATTTAGCTATATTCAAAAATTCATCCGCCACAATCCTTGCCCTCGTTCTATTCCTTAGCCCGTCTTGATTTCTTCTGTTCCGATTTGTCCACACACTCTCGATGACTCGTGCACAAAGTTCCAACACAATCTCAAATCCATATTGCCTTCACTCGTTTCCTCGATCCGCCTCAGTACTGCAAGTGTTAACTTGCAAACTGACTTAACATCAACTAGGCTTGCCTCATGCCCATTCACGTCTTCCGGAGAATCCGTCGACCATCGTTGCATCGTTTCGCCAATTTCGCTTCTGCTAAACTCTAAGTCAAACTCCTCGAGCGCCAATATCCGAAATCCTTTAAGTTCGTGCGAATCCATCGCATTACTCCTCCAAAACCAAATCGTGTTCCATCTGCTTAACCAACTGCTCCCTTGCGTTGCCAAAATTCATAATCCGTGCTCGCTACTCTTCGATACACCCATCGCTCGCACATGCGTGCCTCAACTGTTTGTTTCTTATGCTCAACTCTCTTTTTGCATCAATGAATGCTCCAACGAACTTTCAAATCGCGCAAGCGAACTCTGATATTCCGCTTCCGTCTTGATCGATCTCATCTTGTTTCCAATACTTAGTCCGCATCACTCCGTTGAATTCCAAACACTCGTTTCATTGCTTGTTCCGTTCTCGTCCCAACGAAACTTCCATTAGCACAAGTTTGTTCCCGATCGCTCAAATCCAACGTATTGAAGAATACCTGAGTCAAAACTCTATTGCACCAATTTCTGACACAATTTTGCACTAGCCTATCTGTTGCGAGCAAACCTATCACTTATCTTGTTCCGAACATTTCTAACGTGCGCACCACTCCGTAGCACTCATATACCTCTTTGAAATAGAGTCACTCTCGCCAGATTTACTCTACATCGACGAACGTCTATTCCGAACCAACTATTTTGTGGCGATTATGTCGATCGTAACGTAACATTCACATTCTCCATGTTCCAAAATATCACTCAGCCGATTCGCACAAACCAACTTCCATTTTCGTTATCCGCGTCCGTTGCGGCAATTCCATTGTTGTCTATCCAAAATACTCCGATGCTACGATTACTAAGGGGCATACCATATACCACTCCGAATCAAGTCACTTCTCATGTCATTCTTCTTTGCACTGATCCAAGATCCATTCGAGCTATCCATTCTGCGTAATCCTGCCAATCATAACTCAAAGTCTAACACGAAACTCAGCCAATACAGAAACCATCCAACTCTTCTATTGATCTCTCTCGATGCAACTTGCCCCATGTTCCATTCTTGATACTTCTACTATTTCTCAACCGTCCGACATTTTTGCTACACGAACAATCCGTGCAACGATCTCTTCCAAGTAATCCAAGTCAATACCCAACTCTTCCACACATTCGCCACACGAGCAACTCGTGCAATGCTCTCTGATATTCCCAGCCAAAACTCAAACTCTGTCCAACACATTCGCTACACGAGCAACTCGTGCAACATTCCATTCTCATCTATTATTTCTACTCACATCATGCCACATAATCAATCTCGTCTGACAACCAACTGCTCCACTGATGCAACCAGAATCTCCCCGAACGATAAGCCAAACCCAAGCAACGACACCTCTCAACTTGTTGCACAAATGCAACAACGCCAAACGATACTACACGATCTATCGAAAACCAACGAAAGTCAATGCAACGAAGAACAACATGCACCCACAACCAACAAATATATAGACGTATTGCATGAAACATGCAATACGGCACCGAATAGAGCCAAGAGTCAAACGACACGCGGAAGCTATTTAGAGTTGTGATGAACCAAAGGACAAAGTCCGAGGAAATGAACCCAGCACTCTGATACCAATTTGTCACGCCCCAATCTCCCGCAAGTTCGATCGTCCCTGTTGAACGTGAATCACCATGTTGCAGCGTTCTCGCAGGGCAATCGTTCTCATCGGGACGTGATGCCGTGCGAGCCTGGAGTTGCGCTCGCACAAGGCGATGACGTCAAACGTCATGGTTATCATCGAAACAGCCAAGTTGCAGCAAAAGTCAAGTATTGTGTACCAAGCACACATCAGAGTATACGTAGCGAAGCTCTCGAATGGTCCAAATGAAAATGCTATAAAGGAGAATGCCACAAAGGCCGTGCAACACTCTTACTCTTTCTCTTGCCCACAAAGGTACTTACCGTTCCATACATCATGTCCTGTATATCCAAGCTAAGCCACTACACCTGCATAACTGGAAATAATGCCTACAAATGTGGCATAGTTTAAAGTATCGACCGATACCGATCCGATACAGTCGATACCGATACAGTTTGGCATGTCCCGATCCGATACCGACCGATATCCGATACTGACCGATACCGACATTAGAGGTCTCTTTTCCAGTCAATTCGGCAAAAAAAATTGAATTAAAAAGACCAATTAGAAAGGATGTAAAAGCATAATAAGGTTGTAAAAACATATAAAAGAGGAAAACTTATCTATCGCATATAAATCAATCGACAAGGATAACTACTATTTCATTCAATATCAAAAATACTAAGAAACAATACTGAAAATATTTTAAATTATGCATAATTGTATAAAATATATTCTCTAAAATGTTAATAATTTACTAATAGTTGTTTGCTTTTCGATACCAAAAAATCCGATACTCCGATCCGAAACCGCCGATACTACCGATACCGCCGATCCCGATACTCATAGGAATGGTCCGATACCGATACTTTGAACCTTGAAATGTGGATCAGTACACAGACGTACTGGTGAGCGGGGTAACCCACTCGTCTAAACGGACACTAAGTAGATACTGAATACAAACAGTTATATGGTGATCTTTCTACTTGAATCCTAGATTCATTTCATGGCAGAAGTATGACATGTTAAGAAAAAACTGTAAAGCAGGTTAAGCATGCAAATATTTAACTCAAACAAATATACTAGCAGTTATATCCAACTCAAAGGAGGCTAAGCAGGCAATTCGTTCTACTCAAACCCGAAGCAAAGCGTGAACCTGTCGAACCACCTCGCACTCCAAGCCTCGAATCTATCGAATCACGCCATAATCCAAGCCTCGCTAAAATCCAAGCATCGATGCACACACTCGCTCTAGGCAAGGTGGCGGGGCCGCTTACACGAATGCACAAACCAAACCAACTCTTATCTATATGAAGGTCACAGGCCAAGTCATAAAGGACTAATCCAAGGCAATTCGACCCGATCCAGCGCTGAGTAGCTAGTCCGTCTGGTCGTCTCGAACTGTCAATACCGTGCCCAAGGCACGTTACCATTTGTTTCCTCCATGGCCGAACGGTCTTGGTGCCCCGGAGCCTATCCCGTTCGAGAAAACCAAACCCCGTGCGCATCAGGTTGTCCGTGACCAATGCAATACTCCAACAGTAGGTACGACGAGAGAATCAAGCCTTCTTGCCCCACCGAACGATACTCGCCTCTATCCATCCAATGCACCATAACAATTCTCCAACTATAGCCCAAGACACCATCTCAAGTTATCTCCATTAGGCACTATATCGCTTCTCGATACAGTGCTCCGATTGATGCAACACCCCTCGCTCCGAATGCTCCGTGGCATAATGCCCCAGCAGTGGCACAATACCCTCTCCGATGCAGTTGTCCGGTTTCGAACCACAAGTGCACGCTTTGCTTGACAAAGCGTCCAACTTATACTCGTGCACGGATGCACGCTCGCTCGCTCTCCCGATAAAACGTTTCGCTTCTCCAATCAAGATGATCCACTCAAGCTCCAAATGCTTAACAAGACCAACTCAAGCCATAAATTCTATCCATCCAAACGACGCACACTCTATGCACGCCACAGTGCGGTGATTCCAATATTCCAGTCCAAGTGTCCCAGTCATTACGTGTTTTCCATATTATTAGGCATGAAGGATTAGAGGAGAAGGGACAAAGTCCACTCACCAAGTCTGAATTCGCTAAGCACCCTGCCTTGCCGATACGGCCGATCCCTTGAATCCGTGGTCCGATACAAAGCACGATATACTCAATTAGTATGACCATGCGAGCAGGTCGTGCTCTCCAAATTATCCGACCGATCGGACTAAGAAAGACGACATTATCGCTCCAATTCCGCTATCCCAGTACTACTCTGAACGAACACCTGATTCCATCGAACTCTGCATGTGAAATCAATATTTGCTCCCAAATTCAACAAATCGAAATATAACCAACTATTGTCTCGTTTAATCTGACTCAGCATAATGCACCGTGCGGTTGCAGGACATTACATGTGCCTGAGATCTAGATCATCCTCATCAATCTGGGCATCTATCAAGATGCCCTTATAGGTAGCGGTGCGACGACCATAAGTGCGCGACATGATCTCTCTCATCAGCTCCTTCCTGAACTTCCGGGCTCGATCTCTTGGGTCCCGAATCATGGATGGTACAAAATGGCTCAAACGACAGAACTCTATGGCGTACTCATCAACCGACATGTTCCTTGGGACCAAGTTATGAAACTGACTCTCCAAAACTCCCAGGGCCACGTCGGGGAAGAACTTTTCTTTGAAAAGTTCTTTGAAAGCCTCCCAAGTAAGTCCTCGTGCGGTAAGCCTGGGCTCCGTGCGATACCAAGTGAGTACAATATCAAACATCTGACTGCCGGCCGCCTCGATCTGTAAGCTCTCTGGGATCTGGGCCAATCGCAGGTTCCTCTCTATATCCCCTAACCAGTCGTCAGCGTAGAGTATCCCCTCGGTACCCTTGAATTCCCGAGGTGCCATCCTCTTGAATTCCATAATAGTGTTGGGCCTCTGCTGCTGCGGCTAGAAAGGATACTGCTGGGCAAATCTCTCCACTGCCTGTAAGGCCACATTGTGAGCATTTTCCATGCTCTCTCATCGGCTCAGTCTGCGCTTGGTGTGCCTCTGCCTGCATCCTCTACGCCTCAGCCTGAACACGCTGGGCCTCCGCCGACACCCTTTGGGCATCTACCATGTCATGGATCAAAGCAAAAACCAGTGCCCCGTCAGCAGGCACACCTCTAGGAAAAGGAACCTGTGGCGGTGGGGGAAGGTCCTCCGCAACAACTGGGGCAGCCCTCTAGAAATGTAGGGGAGGAGGACCCCCGAAAGCTGCCAGAACTCCTATGTGAACAGGAAAAACAGAAGGAGCAACTTCAGCTGCCCAGGTGGCAGGTCGAGAGGTGGCAGACCTCTCTGAAGCTGCGGGTCCTGATCTCTGTGATCTGGTCTTCGGCGGCATCCTGAAGACATATCGAAACAAGAAGAAGTCAAATAAGGCACAAGATACGATATCATCAAAGAAGGACATTAATATTCAAAGAAAACAAATATTTAGAGTGATAAGAATAGCAAAATCAATAGTTAGAACTTTCCTAGTTGTGATTGAGTATACTGTAATCCAATATCCTATATCCTATATCCTATAGCAGGCTCGTAATAGTACTCTAAGTCTGAGCACTACTACGATATTGCACTAGTTGCGACTTAGACTTGCATGGGCCACCATAAAAACGTGTCACGACCCGTACCCGGAATAAGGGCAAGAGTACATGGGTACGTCCAACCTACGCCGCAGCATCGACGGTAGAACGTTGTCTAGGTCACAATACTATCTATCACATCTTATATAACATGTCAATGAACTCAACTCCATAAGAAGGACAAGATGAATATAAATATAATATCATACCAATACTCCATCACAATATAATCTATAGGAAGATGAATGACACGATAAAGATATGAAATGATATAAAAGATGTTCCAACACATAAGTCTAGAAATAACATCTCAAACAATAGAAATAAATCTAAGAGTCTAGCTAACTCAAATACAACTAAGTCTCAAATAGTATAACTCAGAGTATCTCTAAATGGAACAATCCAAATACAATATAAATGCTAGGCTCTAAGTTACTAGTAGTGGATCCTCTATTGGAACGGGATCCTCCTGAAGCTCCTGAATGTAACCCTTATCTACTCCCGGTCCATAGTATGTGGGACAAAAGTCATCGAGATCCTCTGAAAAATATATCCAGTCAGGATTGGAGCGAAGCACATAAACTAACACTAGTTCAAATTATAATGATAAAGACTATAAAACTGTAAGTAATGAAAATACAAGATAGAAATAATGCTGGAACAATAAGAAAACTGGTACACAGATAATCATATCACAGGCAATAATGAACTGTAAATAAACAAGGGAATGACTATATCAGCAGGTGTAAACTGGAATAGAGGAATGTAAATACTAGCTAAGTGCTTTGAAATCAAAGTTACCCGGACTCTCTACTTTAGGAGAAGTACCCGTGTCCACCGGGTAGGACATGGATATGGGTATGGAATCCGTATCTGATCCCCCATAGTGACAATCGGATCCTTCATGGTGCTTTATGGTGACAATCAGAATACTAGTAGTGAAGTAGATAGTTTATTTTAATATGGTGGATTTGTAATAAAGTTATAAAAATTTAAAATTTAATTACATGATGTCTTTTTATGAAATCATGCAAATTTAATTATAAGCTTAAATATATAAATCAATGTAAACTTTATTACAATTGTGTCTTTTTATAAAATCATACAAATTTAATTAGAGAGTATGTCTTTTTATGAAATCCTGCAAATTTAATTATGTCTTTTATGAAGCCATACAAATTTAATTACATGATGTGTCTTTTTATGAAACCATATTTAAATATATTTATTTTAATAGTCATGTCCCCGTACCTGTATCCAAAGTTTGGATCCTTTTTAGCCGGGTCCGTGTGTCATTCAATTATGAGTTTAAAGGGCCCGACTCTTGGATATGTACTGGTACCCGACACCCGTACCCGATTCCAGGCAACATAGCTTGAAATATTAGTTATTATGTGATCGACTTGGGACAAGATCAGGCTCTACCATATATGATTGGCTATGCACAAGTACAGGTAAGGGGATCAGGCCAATCAAGTATGATTGACTATGCACAAGTACAGGTAAGGGAATCAGGCCAATCATATATGGGGAGCTATGCACAAGTAATAAGATCAGACTACACCCTCGTGTGGTGAGGGTGAGCTATGCACAAGTAAGTGGGGTATGATCACATAATCGACTAATATTTCACCATCCCCAGCTAGTACGATGGATCCAATCACAACTCCTCGTGACAGATATATGATACTAGCCCGTGAATCCACTGTATCACGAATCAAGTATAACACCACAGAACTAGAATTATAGTAATCATCAAAATAACAGAAACTGACAGAGAATGTACTCGACTGTGGTCCTGAGCAATGTGTGAGTATCGATGTCCAAAATGGAATCACAAAGACCTAAATATGAAACATCAATGTTAATTGATGTTTGGAATGATAAAAGTGGTTAACTAGGTTGAAATGAGGTTTTTAAGCCATTTCTAAGATGTCTTGGTCAAACTAGGTCAAAACCTTGGTTAAGGTTCTAAGATACCCTTAAGGTTGGTTATTGAAGTCATACTATGGATACTAGGTCAATACTAGGTTGGATCTAGGTATCTAAGTTTAAACCTTATGAATATTAACTACACTGGTTACCACTAATATATATAACATATATATGTACTAGTACTAAGTGGTATCATATCTTATATACAATACCTTAGTATACAACACTAACACTACCTTGCTATTGATTTAAGGTAAAACCAATACCTTAACTAGATTCTCAATACTCTACTCATAACAATATCAATACCTTAACATGACATCAAGGTATCACCCTCTCAAGTATCACTTGATACTACACATTGATACACCCTCACCCACATCCGACTAGAGCTTATTCTAATACCAACTCTCTCATGACACTCACATAAGTCTTTCATATTGCATTGTATTACCCATACACTTCTTCATCCCGGGTTCTAAACTGATACACATAACCATTGTATACCTACACTTCAACTTAATATCAACTCATTACCTGGACTTATTAGGATACCTAGCTCGACACATACCACACTTTACCTCACCCCCTTACTGTTACTACATGCTCCTGTTACTCGTTCTCAGCAGTGACCTGATACAACATGGTACCAACTTGTTGCATACCCACTGCAGTACTCGAACCTGTCCACAAGTCTCCCTATCTGTGCTTCCTCCCTACAGCAGTTCACATCTGCTGCTGCACAATGTTGTGTGACCACACAAACCCGAGCCTGCCCCCTCATGCTGCCAGATGCAAGCAGCAATGTTGCTGTTAGCAGCATACCAAAGTCACACATCTCTGATACACTTGTATCAGATTTCCCTCATACACATCAGTGCACAGAGCACTGATGTCTAACTGCAGATATGCAGCAGACATCCCCCTCCTCCTATACTTTTATGACACACACAAATCCAGGGATGCAACACCTCTCTCAAAGTTATGATACACACATCAATCTAACCCATTGTCCACAAGGACAGGACATTAACCAATTCATCTCATAAGCCTCACATTACGGACACCCTTGTGATACACAGTCACACATACATCCTTATGCTCCTCACTGACACAGTGAACTGCACGGTTCACTCACCCACACACACACTGGCACCTACACACAAAAGCACACCCCTCACATAATATAAATATATATCTATAAAGACACACTAACCTCTCTATATGTATGTATATGTACACGTGTTTATATCACATTAGGATACACACACTAGTAGTAGTCAATACATCAAACACCTCATGTGCAATATCGCGATACTCTTGATACACCCTCAACTAAAGTGTCAAATCCCCCCTCCCCTCCCTCCCCCAATACTCAACAATTACTATTTATATATATCTATTACATCCTTATATAACTAAGGTGACTAGTTGCAATGGAATTTAAAAAGCAATTACACTAACATGCACAAAATTCTCAAATTAAACCCCCGTATCATAGCTATCACAAAGTATCATGACACGCTCTACTCGTATCCAATTGTTGACACGTAGCTAGCCCCACACTACCAAATTAGGTCTAAATAAACCTATTTAACTCAATGACACACACTTGGTGCACCAATCTTGGATTTCTCCTTATTTGGACCTAAAATTCAATGTAGAAGTCACAATAGGGGTCATAAGAATCTAGTTCTTCTTCCTATGGGTAGCCCTAATGCATGGGTGGATTCCAAATGCTCAAATGCAACAATTAGAATCTAATTAAAGAGGCATTTCAGAATTTACCTATTAGGAGATGGATTCCCAATGAAAACTCAATAGGACACGATTTGGACACAAGCTCCTAGCTAAACTCCTTCTCCAATGCTCCTAGCAATCCAATCTCTTAGTGCTCCTTAGATGATGATTAGGGAAGTAATTAAGAGTGGTTTGGTGGAATTTGGTGGAGGGATGAGTCAATTTGAAGAAGAACGCTAATTAGAAAATAATTTGAATGAATAAATGAGAGGAGAGAGAGAGAACCCCTCCCTATAATTAGTGCCGGCCACAATAACCCTCTCCCAAGCAATGTAAAAAGTCAAGGATGCCCTTAGTGGGTTGTCATGAAGAAATTAATTAGTGAGGGAAGCTTATCTTCCTAATGAAGGTTCAATCTAATATTTAATTAATGAGACTGGTTAGCTAATTTGGGTCCAATATGACTAGTCTAATAAGTTGGTCCAACTTTCTGACTGATAGCAGAATGAAGCAGATGTCACATGGAAACTCCTTTGAGAACCAAAGTAGCTCATGTATTGGCCTTCAAGTGCACATTTCCAGTGGCAATCACCTCTGACCAATTGCCATTCTCTGTCTTTGACACTCCAATAGTCACATGTCGTATAATTGGCAAATAGTGCCCGATTGTGGGATACATGAGTTGAAGCTCCCGAGTCCACCAGCCTACTTTGTCATCCCAGACGAGGTTCATAGTCACGTCATCACTTACAATGATAATATCACCTCCATGTGTTTATGCGTTTAAGATGTTGCAGTGTTCTCACTTTACTTTCCCTTGTCGTCTTCTTTTTCTTTCATGCAAAGTAATTCCTTTTAATGTGACCTTGTTGTCACGATAATAGCATTTAGAGTCTTCGTACCAATCCTTAGGCTTTTCTCTACTCTTGTTCCTGTCGCCTAGACTCCTATTTTTTCTCCTCTCCCTGCTTTCTGAAACCAACGTCTCAGACTGTGATAAAGAAGATGTGCTCAAAGTTTTTTTTTCGCATCTTCTCATTTAAGATCCCGCTCTTGGTGAACTCCAAAATCGTGATACCTTTGAGAGAAAAAGTACTCATAGACATTTGTACGATTTTCCAAAAATCTGGTAGACTACCTAGCAACAGAAGTCTCTGAATCTCGTCATAAAATTTGACCTGATTGTTGACCGTTGGTCAAGCACGTCTTGAAACTCATTCGTATGATTCGTAATCGACGTACTATCCTTGTACCTCAGACACATCATATGTTGGATCAAAAATAACTTGTTTCTTGGCGTGTAAGGACTCCAACGTTTTCCATAACTTCTTTTCATGATCAATGTTTGCGATTTAATTGTAATTATCTATGAACTTTTTGATATACCCACAGACATGTTTATGCTCGAATGATCAAATCCCCCTCGGATTTATCAATGGTTCTCAAAAGCAAACACTGAGAGATATAACATTTTCACGAAAAGATCCTTTATCGTGCTTCACCAATAATGATAATTTGTGTTCACATCCATCTTTCTTTTCGGTCAATTTGTCAAACACCTAATACCCTCTAACCTTACGCTCTGATATCACTCTGTTGAAAACAAAGCTCGGAACCCAGCATAATAATATCATTCCTGACCAAAAAAAATGCGAGAGGACTGAACTAAAATGAAGTAGCCCGAAAACTGACAATCAGATCACAATCTACACAATTGCAACAATCAGCAAACGCACAAGTGAAAATCTAAATTATAAGAAAAAACACGGGACTATCAAAGTCAAATCATCAAAAAAACTCCACTACTGGATTAGAGGAGATACACAAACTTCTCTACAATTTAACAACTTCTCCCACCATCCAAACACGGATCACCACAACTTCACACCGAATGGAAATGAATAAAACTATAATAGTATAAGAAAACTATCGAAGCCAAGAACTCGAAAACGAACCAATGTGGTATGTCCGAACGATCTCCTTCGGAACAAATCACGAAATCTCTCTCGATTCCTTCTTCTTTTTCTCGCAAGTCGCAAAAGCCTCCATTCTGTGAGTTCTCTCACCAATATTCCATCTCTCAATTAGGTAAGGGAAAAATATGTCCCTTCCCAATCTCGAGACGATTGAGACTGTTAAATTTTGATCAAAATATCGATCCCAAACCCGACTTCAGCTGAGTCGAGATGGATTGGTATACCATCGATGTGCCGTAGGTATGATACCTGTTCCAATACCGCTCCAAATCTGGCTGCTCTAGGAAAAATAAAAAATTACAAGAGCCTGCAGAATGATGTACTAAGTGTATGCTGCCGGTACACCGGTAGCTTTGATACTCCCCAAAATAACCTTCTTTTATCTCCGATACGACCCCACTTTGTGGCCTTCAACTCCTCAAACTTCTATGACACATGGCTGACACTCATCGCACTCGTAGATGTTCTCCATATAGGAAGAAGGGAAACCAACCCAACAATAAAGGGGCATGGCTATCATATTTTACAACACTGGTATTTTGAAGGAGTGCTCGTTAGTGGCAAAGTTAATCCCAACTCCCAAGTATAATCTATTTCAGTGGATGAGACTGATGGTTGCTGTAGATGTGGTACCTCCGGTCTGTAGCAATCAGTCACATGCTGGATCTGAGAGGAAAAATATTGTACCTGCCAAAAACAGCTGGGTTGTCTTGTCTGCAAAGAAACTGTTCCACATTCCTTTGCCTTCAGCACAAAATACATGGATTGTTGTCATTAAAGAAGTACTGATTATATAAGATGCTGCTTATATATCACAAGTTAAGAAATAGAGTAAGCTGTGGTATGAATATTGTTGTATACGAAGTGGCCGTGGCCTGGTTTGCAGGATTGTTTGAGATGATGCAGTTTCATATCCATCACTGTTTCCTGTGTATCAAGTTACTAAATGTCGATTCAATAGGAAAGTCTGTCTAAACAAAGCTAAGATTATGTTATATTAAATGAATTATGTGTGCATTCAGTCCAAGTCAGTCAGAAAATAGTTATTGAAGATATTAGAAATGGTTTCATTAAGCCAATGGGTTGGGATGGTCTTTGGCTGGGAATCCTTGATCCCGTCCATTGTCAAAAGAAGAAGAAGAAGAAGAAGAAGAAGAAGAAAACTATTGATATAGGTCATCCTGTGAGGCACTGTCAAATGTATAACCAAGAACCAGATACATTTGCTTTCTCTAGTTGCAAGTTGTCTATAGATAATTCCAGGGACAGACGCAGGAATTTAGAAGAGAGGGTTCAAACTCAAACATAAAGAAAGTCCAAAATTTTGTTAAATAATGTTCGCTACATCATTTTTTTGTTAAAATTAAAAATTATGAAAGAAAAAGTAAAACCTGATATAAATATGTATATAGGAATTAAAATTACAAATTTCGGAGACGACAAAACCTAAAATTAATGAAGAAAATTTAAAAAGAACAAAACTATTTGACCGGGCCCTTGGATAATTCTATCCAGTGGCGGGAACCACTTAGGGGTTGGGGTGGCCTCCAGCCCACCCCAAGTTTTTCTTCTTCTTTTTTCCATATGTTTTTCTTTCTTTCTTTTATTAATTTTTCTTTTTTTTTCCATACGATTGAGTCTACACCTAGCCCACCCTTGCCAACTCTAGCCCACCACAGCCCTTGATTTCTATCCATTTTTAGGTGTCTTATGAATTTGCCCGATTAAGGTTTAGTACTTTTCCAGAATATCAGTAAGATGACATATTAAGTGCCGTTATTTCCTTTTTCTGATCGAGGCAAAAGCAGGGGCTGGCTCAGCAACTGTGTCCATAGTTAGTCTCTATTTGCTTCCATTGCATTTGATGGCATTTCTCTGAAAGCTTCTTAGTAACTTCTTGACTGTTTGCTGTAGGCATATGCTGCTGTGAAATTTGCCGATGCCTCCTTGTGAGGATTAAGTGGCGATGCTGATTTCGTGGAATTATCATTTGTGGCTTCTCAGGTACCTGTTCTAATCAACTATTCAATTTTATTTTGTCTTCCCATTCTCAATAAACTTTATGAACTGGTTTTTTCTTCTTTTATAGGTGACAGAGCTTGCCATTCTTTGCAACAAATGTACGATTAGGTCGTAGTGGAGCTGAGGAAATCTTCCCTCTTGGGCCATTGAACGAATCGGAAAGGTCTAGTCTTTGTAACTTCCTGCCTCTTCTATTAGTCTAACAGTGTCCATGAATCCTCGTCTTTTAAGAGTAAATATTTGTATGTGTTGCTTGGGGCCCCAAACTTGTTTTTAAATTTGGAAGTCAGAACTTCGAGACCTTGTTTTGACGTACTGCAAACTGACTGACTTTTCAACATATACTACCCTTCTCCATCTTAAGTTTGGTCCACGAGAGATTCGGATTTTTTTGCTTCAGTTTGCTTGTAAGTGTGAGTTTGGAAGCGATTAGATTGCAGTTTGTCAAACCATAGCCATCTGATTAGATGTGAATCATGATTGCCTCATCCAAATTAAAACCAACATTAGGGAACTTGATTTGATTTCACGCTAGGTAACCTAACTCAAACAAGCAAATATCTATAACTAGTTGGCTGTAACCCTAGTGTGATTTTGGTGTCACCTGTTAATGATGAACTTGCTAAGAACTCTTTCCAAAAGTGGCCTAACAAAATCTCACTTACTGGCACAAGTCTTTCTTAAATATGCATCAAAGCTTGGAGTACTTTCCCAACTTTTCTTGAAACACATTTTAGGTTCATTAGATGCTTCATTTGTCAGGCGAAGAAGAGTTGGCAGAAAAAGCATTCAGAAGGGGATTTCTTTCGTTACAAAGTAACCGAAGGAAAAGATGGACTAGCTGCCAAGGGTATAAATCCAAAATCATGTACAAGCTGTGTTCTATTATACCTTTTCCTTCTTTATGAAAAAGGATAGTTGCAATATTCAGCTTTAGTGCACTGCAAAAATAAGTACTGGAATAATTTCCTAGAGCATACATATTTATATTTATATTTATAGAGAGAGAGAGAGAGAGAGAGAGAGAGATCACCATGTCCTTCTAATCCGTTCAAATACTATCAATGCTTCATTTGCTAATTAAGTTTCCTAGCTTTGTACACATACACACACACTATCCACACATAATGGTACTATCCCAGTTGATTCATTAGTTAATTTTGGGGAATGAATTATGGGTAGAAAGTTCCTAGGCAGTCTTAGCTTAGAGGCTGTAGTGCCCCGCTCCGCGTAGGCACTATTTACAAGTGATATCGCTTTGCTTGCTCGAGTGGAAGTCTTCTCGGAGAGTTCTCGTTCGAACTACAAGACGATTGATCTAAGTGAGTGGGCAGAACTGCATTCTCTGATTCTTGCATGCCTTAATAATGAATCTGAGTTTTTGAATGCTTGTTTGCTTAAGAAGATAGTTTCATAAGAAGAATGATAGAACCTGACTCTGCATGCTAATAAGAGAACTCGTATAGCTTGTCATTGAAACGAACCTGCTTGCTTAACTAGAGAATTTGTATGCTTGTCTGAAAAGAGATAGAACCTTGCCATGCTAAGTCAAGAGTATAAAAGAAATATTGCATGCTTAGTTACACTGACACAACTATCGAACGAACCCTTGCTATGCTAAAAAGATAAGTAAAGGAATCGTTTGAACAAGTCCCTTTGTTATATGTTAAGAAAGAGATAGATATTGCAGCTAGTTATGAAATTGATATCTTGCTTGGAATTATATGTTTCGCTTGCCTGTTTTGCTATATCGCACTGCTATAAGTCTTAATTTGTATAAGAAGAGACTAATAGTGCACCATGAGGTTCCGGTCCTACGGGATCTAGGGGGAGTGTGCTATTAAATATGTGAAAAGATGAGTTTTGCTTGAGAGAATGAAAGAAAAGAGTCTAGTAGTCCGTCCTGATGTTCCGGTCCTACGGGATCTAGGGGGTGTGGCTATTAGATTGTTATATGCTTGTTCATGTTTGGTGTATCCTAATAGTTTATTTGATAGAATATTGCTTGTCATGCATTGGTCTCGGACAACTTGTGCACAAGGTAATAGTCTTTCGAACGATCCTGGGGCACTGGGAATCGGTCGGTCCGGAAGGGATTGTTAGAGCACCCCGATGTTCCGGTCCTACGGGATCTAGGGGGTGTTGTTTGTCCATCAGTGGTGTAACTCATGGGCCATCATATAGTTAGGGCGCATGCTAGGCTAGCCTTCTTGCATACCTAACTATTTGATGCAGAGACGGACAGAAAAATAGAGAACCTTATACATATATGTTTATGCAATTTGTTGCTAACTTGTATGTCTGCTGCAAGGATAACCGTTCGGCAAGGGGTAAGAAACATAAAGAGTTTATATATAGCATGCTTGTTCATGAACATGTGCATCTTAGATTTTATCTGATAGTGCTTCATGCATTCGCATCGGTTGGACAATGTCTATCAGTGAAGAGCTGAACCTTGGTCACGGCTACTACTCGTTAGTGAAAAGCAACCATGTGTCACAGCTGCTAATAGCATCAGATAAAGAGTCATTAGTTAGCTGGTTTACCGCTACTGATCCTGAGTTTCTCGGGGACCGAAATCATATAGCTAGTTCTTCTTGTGTGCTTGATAGTATGATAGTCCACTTAATGCTTGTCTTGTTTTGAGATGAACAGTCCACTATAGAACCTTGTCTCTAAGAGTTAGAATATGGTGCACGATACATGTTGCGCACTGCACGATAAAACAATGTCCCGATCGTATGCTTATTGTTTGAATATGCAAAACTATTTCCAAGCTATGTTTTCAAAAGAAGTAAACTGACTATAATCCTGAGTTGTATGAAATGAACTTAGGTAAAAGTAGCAAGATCACTAGTAATGTAGTGTTTTGCCACATGCTTACTTAGTGTGGGTTTCAGGGGGTGTAACTTATGTTCAGTTGTTTTATCTCACCAGTACTTTCTCCAAAGTGCTGACCACAAACAGTTTGCTTGTTCTCAGGTGCTGGATCGTCCGAGGAAGCGATAGCCTTGCCTCATCCCAAGGACCCGAAAATCTGGAGTCGATGTCTTGAGCCGTATCGAGTTTGAGCTGCTTTTGTATAGAGAGACATAATGTATGGAACGGTGTCATTGTAATAGAGAGAAAGAGTACTTGAGCGAACTTTAACCTCGGCTAAGCGCCGCTTGTAACATTTCTGATTATCAATAAAAGAGCTTGTCTTCATATGCCATTGTGTTCTTTACTTTTCTGCAGTATATGTGCCGTTGTTCCTGTCTTGAATAGCTTACTTGTCCTTGTTCAAAGCTTTGGCCTTGTGCAAGCGCACTTTAGGCTTGCACGGCATCACGTCCGTGCGAGGACGATCGGTTCCGTAGGGACCAAGCGAGGACGATCGGACCCCTGCGGGACTGGGACGTGACAAGACAATTTTATTATTTGCGTAGCCATGATTTTTACTTTTTTGAGATTTCACCAGAGGATATGGTATGGTTCCAATACTTTTCTGTTCAAGATTTTACTAGGTTGAATTCTAGATTTTGGATTATTTCCTTTTGTGGATATGATGATCTATGAACCTTAGCTAACCAGAGTTTAATATAGAAAAAGGCATTTTATTTGGATGGAGTTTCTAATAACCCATGTTACAAACTTGTTCATCTTAGGTCTGGCATTTGTATATCATAATTGATGTATCTATGATTGTGTAAGTTGTGACTGGACACCGGATATACTTGAGTCTTCTTTTGGTGATCATTTCAAGTAATATTACCATAAACCTTGATTTAGGGGTGAGCATTATTCGGTTTTGGACCGAGAACCAAATCTAACCGAACCGAGTAAGATATTCGATTCGGTTTGAAAAAAAATTTGGTTTAGTTTTGAAAATACTAAAATTCCTTATTTAGTTTTGGGTTTCAGTTTCGATAACCGAAAACCGATTAAGACTTGCGCATTAATATATATAACCTCAATTTATACATATTTTGTGATTAAAAATATGTATATTTTTGTGTATATTTTGACAACAATAATTGTATGTATGTGTTTTAAAGTCCAACTTTGATAATTTAATAATTAGTCCAACCTTTGGCCAAACCTTGAAATACAACAATTGTATATTTAAAAATTATATATATTTTTAATATAATTTAACTACAATTTCAACTTTTGGTCCGCATAAAATAGTCCAACAGAACAAACCAAATCGATTATCGGTTCGGTTCGGTTTGATTTGGTTTTTTTTTTTTTTTTTGAGATGCCCGACGTAATGCTCGGACTTTTGTGCATGCCGTAATGCATGTCTTTTGGGCCCACTGTCCCCAACTTCCACCATTAGTAAATGGAAGGAATAATACGTCCCTTGGCTCGATCCACTGATCTTTCGTAATCCAGCCAGGATCTTGTACCACTCCCCGGTAACCACCAGGGTCACTTGAGTTCGGTGTTCGGTTTGGTTTCAGTTTGGCTAATTTCGATTATGTTCAGTTTCGTTTTTGAATTTGAATCTGAATTTTTAAAATTTTGATTTATTCGGTTTTGACTATTTTGATTCGTTTGAAATGAATAAACTCTTACCTCGATTGAGAGAGTTTATTGTCGGCATCAGATATAGTTGAAGCCTTCTTCCAAGTTGGTTTCATCAGCTATCTATTTTTAACCATCCTTCCCTCATTCTCTTTGGCATCTTCCTCCCAACACACTTGGGCATGACATGGAATGGAATCCACTGTGCTGGCGTGGTGCTGCTATTGAATCATAGCTAATCATGGAGACAGTGATGTCACAGTGAATTTGTTTCTGAGATTTTAACAGGGGACACTTCACATCATGACACAACACCCACCAGTACCCATTCCTATTTACTTGTTGGGTGTCAAAGCACAGTACTAGCTATATGATCAATTAGGTTCCTGCCCCAAAGTATATGGATGATAATTGTGAACATCTAGCAACTGGTGCCATAACAAACTAGCAAAAAGAGAAAAAGGAAAAGATTAACAGCTTGAACAGCCAATATAAAGTACAAAAGGTTTTGTATTTGCATAAAACTAGAACACAAATGCTGATAACACTACATTTCCATCTCATCTATTTTTTGGTTAAGGTTATGTTTGGTGTGTGACATTATGATACCGAAGAAGAGTCTTGAGTGCTAGTGCCCGTCTTCTTCACGAGCCAAACATACACACAAAAAAGGGGTCAAAATGTGTCATGATTAAATATTGATAATGCTACCAGGGTCCATGTAAGGAAAGAGCCTCTTGAGTAGCTTCTGTTGGCTTCTATTGCATGTCATTCAATTGCTCCATCTGCCTCTATCTACTTTTGTTCTGTTAGTGACTTTTTACCTTCTCCTTTTTTTATTGTTGTTGCAGTTGTGTGCACCATAGAGACGGGGACATGGTGGTGGATGGGAAAGAGCCCTTTGGATCTTGTCTATTCCAAACTGTGCTCCTATATAATTACTGATTGACCAGTCTTCTTGGTTTTGATTGCTTCACTTTACAGGCATATGAGAGTTTGTAACTTGTACTGTACTGGAAGAGGAATCTTTGTGTTGTGTGTGTGTGTGTGTGTGAGAGCAAGATTTAGGAAACTGATGGTATAGATATAGGAATGTAAATGGAGTCGAGTCTGGTGGAGCTCTGAGCTTCGAGCTCATATTTGGTGAAAGCTAAAGGTGAGGTCCCAAATTTGAGTCAGAGTCGGAGATGGAGATGGAGATGGAGGTTGGGACGGGACATGACCAACGACACTCCATCTTCTCTTCCGTACTCCTTTAGATTTTCTATTAGCTAAGGAAACAATTTTTTAACACTTAATTAGCAGAGGTGGAGACGTGGCATGTATGTGGACTTGCGATGGAGGTGGATCCAATATATTTGAGATACCCACCCTCATTTTCTCTCTTTCTCGAGTGCTATTTGTATTTACATTCATTACTTGAACACTAATTCTTGAAACATGACACTAGTAATAGAATTAAAAATGGAAAAAAAAAATAGAATTAGAAACTAATAATTGGACTAAATACAAGTAACTTTTCTGCAAGTCAGAGTTGAAAATGGATATGGATAGAAATATTCAACCTTCATCCTGAATCCGACCCGTTACATAGATACCAGCATATATGGTCAATATGGTCATAAACAAAATGACCGGATCATATTATAGAGCTTTGTGCAGCTTTTAGTAGGAGGAATTTTAGCATGTGAGGAAGTGAGGAAGATCAAGGGAGAAATGGATGGGATCATATAATCAAGTGATATCTACTTGCTTTTGATTTGAATATCCACCGCACGCACCACTGGCGCCCATGCCACCTTTTATCACTGCAAACATATATATCAACAGAGACAACCATGTCTTTATCTCAAATTTTCTTTCGGTGGGGGTCGGGGTCGGGGTGCGGGGCAGCCACGTGTGAATCTTTTCTTGGCATTCCTTCAACTCCGTCAAGGGACACTCTCTCTCTCTCTCTCTCTCTCTCTCTCACTGAGTTGTGAAAAGGATTTTTTTTTTTTTATACATTATATGTGAGACCTTTTAGAGGTCAAAGGTTAAAAGCATCTCCAACCCAATTGTCTTATTTTGTGTTATGATTCCTATGTGACATAAGCTACAAAACAATGTCTTTTCTATGTGACAATATTATATTCATACAAGACAATGAGATATAAAATTGTTCTTCAATGCAAAAGTATTGAGAAGACAATAAAAACTAATTTTTTATAACTTTGAAGATAATTTTTTCACTTCTTTTTTTTATTTAAATATTTTTATTCATAGTTGATGATGTGAAATAAAGTCATTGTGAAATCTATTGTCTAGATCTAGACAATCAACTTCATATTGTCTTTGTCATATTATTGTTATGTCAATTTTATAATTAATTTTACATTTGTATTTGGAGAAAATATTTTAAAATAAAAAATTATGATTCATACGAGACAATTATTATTATTATTATTTTTTAACTCACAACAGCTCTACGAAAAGTAATACACTTTCTCACTTTACATCAAGTATCAACCTCGCTCCCTTTTCGTCGAAAAAACACTTGCATCACCCCAGTACTTTTGCACGTGTTTGGTCTCTCACCGATTACAAAGCAAACTGTTAAAAAAATAAAATAATAGATAGGAGGTGATTAGTTTTAATTTTTGCAAGATGTTTTTTATTTTGGATATCTAATATATATATATATATATATATTTTGACGGTGGTTTGACACATGTGGAGAGAACGAAACCAACATATCTTTGAGGGTCTTCCTATCAGTATTTTTGCTGTACAAAGAAATATAGATACTGATATAGATATTCTAGATTCCAGATGACCTATTTTGTAAACTGGAATGACTCTTAGTTGTAATCATTGTTTACCACTATAATATTTATCTTATTCAATATATATATATATATATATATATATATATAGAGAGAGAGAGAGAAAGAGAGAGAGGGGGGGGGGGAGCAGAACCAGAAATTCGATTTTCGATAGAATAGAATAGGTTAGATGTGGAATGACTTATTTAAAATAATAAATAATAAAAAATATATATATGAAAAAAAAATTGGAATAGACTGCAACCCACCGTCTCAGTCCCTGTGCTGATTTTAGAGTCTAATAAATCAATCCAAATATTCTCAAATTGTAGTTCTATCAAAAGGGTCGTGGCAAAAAAAAAAAAATTTGATAGTGCTGCTGATCTACAAGTATCTCCTAAAAAAACCACCCATTTATTAGTCTGAAAGAAAGGTTAACACCTTGCTACTTCATTTATTATTATTATTTTGTTTCTTTTGCTTGGAACTCAAAAACGCCAAGTACTGGAGTTGACTCATCTACAACAACTACTACTACTACTACTACCACCACCGTCATGATCACTATCAGATGCTGTTGAATGAACTGAAAATAGGGGAAGTGAGTGATATAAATGTTCGGGCCATGCATGTGGGAGGATCAGGAGGATGGTCAGCCATGCAGCCAACCACACCGCATCATACATACTGCTCTCTTATAAATGTGTCTGAATTGGGACCAGTCCATGGTGGGTGGGTGGGTGGGTGGTAAGTGTGGCTAGCTCCTTCTACAACACACATGCAGTGCTCCTCTAGCTAGCTCTAGCTCAGACTTTATTCGATCTCATGGAAGGGAAGATTTATTTGGTAGACAGTGAAGGACCGCACCATGCATGTGGTGGTTCACATATAAATTCACCTCTATCTACTGCACACTACAAGTTGCCCTACTAGTTTCTCGAAGTCTCCATTCAGAGTTTAGGTCGTGAAGGGGTCCAAAAGAAATTCTCATGAATGTTCTCTCTGGTGGTTGCGTCGCGTGTAGTAGCTAGATTAACAATAAAACCCTCTACAAACAACACATTCACTGCTGCAAGTGATGTCGCACTCTAATTTCTATTTGGACGACACTATTTGACCCGTCGTCGGTGGTGACCATGGATTGACCAGCAGAGCCACGTGGCGGACTTTCACTCAGGGACGGACGCAAATATAATTTTTTTTTTTTTTAATTTTGTTAAATAAAGTTGGCTACATCAAAATTTTGTTGTTCCTCTATTATATGACTTCTCTTTCTATATCGAATTATAAAAAAATAGATCAGATCGAAAAAAAAAAAAAAATTAGAAAAATATGGTTATAAATTGAAAATATTCGAATTTTGTGCTTGAAACATAACCGATCAATGTAGTTCAAGAAAAAAGAATGAGAAAAAAAAGGATGGTTATATTTTAAGTTTCCAACAATTCTATGATCTAGAGATAAAATTCATTCAAAGATATATTACAAAATATTTTATAAATCTAAATATATTTTAGAGATTTAGATTTGAAAATATGTTATAGAAATTGGATATTTTGGCACACTGGAGACATAGTTTTTTAATCAAATATTAGTTGCAAATATTTTTTTATTAAGCAATTAGATGTTTTGTCAAGTTTAGCAAAAATTTAGAAGAAAAAAAATTAAAATTATGAAGGAAAAAAATAAAATATGATGTAACTAGAAATTGAAAATTATAAAATTCAGAGGGGGTAAAATATAAAATTAATTAACAAATTAGAAATTTAGTGGGGACAACTGTCCCCACTTGGCTCCATGTAGGTCCGTCCATGCTCCCACTAGCCGAGGGTCCGGTGGTGGGCTCATGCTAGCGGGGGGGCCAGGGGACTGCTGCCGCGTGGCCCCTCGGGCCAATCCACGGTCACAACCCACGGACTAACATCATTTTCCTTTTTATTATTGCATTAATCATGCAATGTCTAGTCACACTATGTCTGCCTCAGTTTCTTTGTTCTAAAAGGATGTCGTCTAGGCGCTAGGCGTCTGGTGTCAGCCCGATGTCCGTATAGACGTCAGCCTAGTTCTCCTGACGTTCGACTATACATATTTTAGGATTTTATAAACTTTTTCTAAAAAATTTAGTAGGTATTTTAGATTTGATTTTATTTGTTTGAACCGTCTAGATCTAGACGTCTGTCTGAACAGCCGTCTATACTGACTAGCCGTCTATACTGCCTAGACGCTAGACGACAGCTGCCCATCCGTATAGCATGAACCGTTTTTCATAACCTTGCCCAGTTTCATGACATTGATCCCGTCACTTAAGAACATGGATCTTCACTAATCTACCATAAGATAGAAGAATGAACAGGAAAAAAACATAGGTTCGCTTGGAACCAAATCATTTTTTTTCTGCATACAAGTATAATCCTTTTTCTTTTCCTGTCTGCAATGGCGGACCTATATAGGAGGTAGGATGGACTCAGCACATCCTTTTTTTTTCAATATATATATATTTGGTTGTTTTTTTTTTTTTTTTTTAAGTTAGTCCATATCTAGTCCACTTAATCTCGAATTTCTAGTTCCCATCTTGCATGCTAATTTAGCTTCTCTACTATTTCAAAACAATCAGCATAAATGAATAAGAGAAGAATAAAATGAAGAAGAAATTCTAGAAGAAAAAAAAGACTGAAATGATGGAAGTGACATATTATGCTGTTTCATTAGTACTAGGAAGAAGACGAAATAGTACATGCATAAGAATCCCACTAGTATATATTGACTAATTACGTGATTGTTGATTCCTTCTGGTCACATGTTATATAACCAGTGTACACCTTTTTCTCATTGAGCGAGCGAGCTGCTTTCTACTTAGCAGCAACAACATGTGAAGATCAATGATTCAAGGGGGAGAACTGTTATATGAACTCTTTTATTTTACTGTAAACATAATAACAAAAACAAGAACATAAAATTACTGCTACCAGCAGTCTATTTTTATTCACCCACCAAAGTTATGCAATCTAAAACCACTTTGAAAATAATTTTATAAACATCCAAAATAATTTTAACTATTATTTTAATACGTAACAACATTTGAATAAAAGAATAAATACACCGGTGGATGAACGAAAATGGACTCAGTACCTGCAAGTACAAAACATTGTCCTAAGAGATTATTCGAAATCTCCTAGAACTAAAATCTTTATTCTACCGACTTTCTGTTGCTGCTCTGGAAGAATGATCGGATCTTAACTTTTCCAACTTTTCCAGATAATTAGAATGAAAAACACATTATCCATGTATTCAACAGAAGACGGGCTTTCTCATTCAGTGAGCAAAATGCTTTCTACTTAGCAACTTAAATTTACATTTGATATCCATCAGAGCATTCAGCAGCACCACCATGGGAAAATCAAGGATTCAAGAGAAGAGGAGGGGGTGGGGAGGGGGATAACAAACCAAGCAACCACCAATTCAACAGAAACACAAACAACAACCAAACAAAAAACGTACTATTGCAACAAAGACACATCTAAATGCTAAGCAGATCTGGTGGTGATTGCGGAGATGACTGTTGCTGCTGATGGTCTTTAGCTTCCCTATTCGGCGTGTCCGCGATAGACGGTGTCGCTGGCGCATTTGTTAAAAATTTCACTGTTTTATTTTTAATAATAATTTCAGAATACAAAAAATAAATAAATTAAACAGATGTTACCGGCCTCTGGGGAAGTCGTGCACGAAGCACTGCCCTAAGAGTTTATTCGGGATCTGTGTGCAGACGTACCCGAAGCTCCTAGTGGTAAAACCCCCGCACTACCGGTATCTCGTTGCCGCACACGACTTGGAGAGAACGACCAGGACTTAGCTCTGCCCAGAGCTTGGAGAAGATGAAGATCGAATGGAACAGAATTTGACAGAGGTTTCGTAGAGATTATTTTCTGATCTGTTGATCTACAAAGAACAAGGACGAATATATAGAACATTGTGTAACGGTCTGAATTAAATTAGGATTTAATTCAGCCGTTACGAATGAACCTGGACACCTAAACAATAACGGTTCAAAAACCGTAACGTTCAGAATAAATTTTGTAACGTTTAGAACTTAATGCCAACGTTTAAGAAAAATAAATGAAAGAAAGAAGAAGGAGCAAAAAGGATTTTAGGGTCCCAGCCCGAACCCGAAGAGGAAATCGGATCG
Organism: Iris macrosiphon; assembly: GCA_036927795.1. NCBI lineage: Eukaryota > Viridiplantae > Streptophyta > Magnoliopsida > Asparagales > Iridaceae > Iris > Iris macrosiphon. The sequence continues at coordinate 167,647,023 of JAYESA010000006.1, read as the reverse complement.
GCATTCGGCGCCCGCAGATGTGGGCGCGCACCCGCACCCGTTACGCGCGCCGAACCGAACCGAGCCGAGCCGGGCCGGGCGGCGGCGGCGGCGCGCGCGTGTGGCCCAAGGGGTTCCCCACACAACAACTTAATAGAGCAAATGAGAGAAAGTAATATATGTACATAGGAAGGATTTGGTGCATCCGATGTGGGACTAAAGAAAGGAAAGGAACTTGAGCTTTTGCAAGAAAAGCAAAACAAAGCAAAAACAAAAAACCAACAATCCCCCCCCAAAAGGTCAAGTTCCGAAACAGAGATAAAAGTGAAGTAAATAAAGAGAGAGAGAGAGAGAGAGAGAGAGAGCATCTGGGCAGTAAAATACTATGCATAGATGAGATGGACTACAGCCTTGAATCTCACGTAGTGACTATTGCCTTAATCTGAAGAAGTGCTTGATGGACTATGCCTTGAATCAGACTTCTTTGAACCAGATTTAGAAAATAGCACACATAGTACGCTAGAGGTCCTTGGTCTATCGGGTGGCGCTTTTAAATGGCCATGCGCACTTTCTACATTCATGAGAGTTGTCTGGGATCGCCCTGTCCCATAGTCGCGGCCTTCACGACCTCTCATATAGGTAAGTCCTTAATGGTTGGTGATATGAATCAACCTAGCATTACAGCTTGGACCTATTAAGAGTTTTAAACTCATCCTAACCATATCACACAGGAACACTGTCACCATAGGGATGGGGAGTTATTGTACACATGTACAGCCGCTTGGGCTTTATTTTAATGAGATTTTAATCTCGAGTCAGTGTTCCATAAAGTCACCTAAGTTCAGCTTGTTTCTACCCATTGAACCGGCTTCTTGGGATCTCCAGTCAGACTCGGTTGGGTTGCCACTGCTGGTGACTAATTTATGGGCTTAACCCCATCCCCCTCGATGATTCTAGGATCAAAGTCCTAGACAGACCCTTCGTCAAGTGATCTGCAAGGTTCTTTTCTGACTTTATATAGTCAAGAACCACATATTTGCCTAGTAGGCTTTTCATTGACTTGAAGCGCAGCTGCAGGTGCCTGTTCATCTTAGCATTCACAAAAACATGCTTTAGTAGTTCAATAACAGATTTATTATCACAATTTATAAAAATTGCAGGAACAGGACTAAGAGAAACAGGTATATGCATAATAAGATTTTTAAGCCATTCAGCTTCTGTGCAAGTTGTATCTATAGCTATCATTTCAGAGTCTATTATACTCCTAGCTATGATAGTTTTCTTACAAGAGCTCCAGGAGATCGCAGCTCCTCCTAGAGTAAATACATATCCAGTAGAAGATTTTATATCATGTGAGTCGGTTACCCAGTTTGTATCTGAATAACCTTCTATGATATCAGGGTGCCTAGTAAAATGAAGTTTGTAGTCTAGGGTGCCCTTGAGATATCTAAATACCCTATCCAAGGCAGTCCAATGTGACTGATATGGGTTACTGGTATATCTGCTTAGTCTCCCAATAGCAAATGCAATATCAGGTCTTGGGAATAAGATCTAAGGTCATCATTCTTTTAATAGAATCTAGGTTCACATGACCTAGTCTGCCATGCCAAACATTTGAAGATTCTATATTAGAGACAATGAGAGAACAAACAGAAAATTTTATTTGTTGTACTTAAAATGAAAAAACCGTCTTTTACAAAGCCTTTTTCAATAAAAGAGTCATGCTTAGAAAAAACTACTTTGTTAGCCTCCATTACAATTTTGTATCCTGAGGCTACAAGAAGGGATCCACTAAATAGGTTTCTCCTGACAGACGGCACATGAAGAACATCATGAATAGTTAAGATTTTTCCTGATGTCATCTTTAACTCAACTTTTCCTCTTCCAATTATTTGTGCCGTTGAGCCATCTCCTAGGGTCACACCTCCTCCACTTGATTCCTGAAGGAACTCGAAGAACCTTTGTGAAGCATGTTCGCTTCTGGTCTAACTGAGCCCTTTCCATTGTAGGAGGTCTGGACAGCTTCCTTCTTCCTATGGTAGCAGTTGGTGGCCATATGGTTTGTTTTGCCACACACAAAACAAAACCTCTTCTGATCCTGAGTCTGATTAAAGTTCCTAGGTTTTTGGTTTTGGTGATGATGATTTTGGTGGTTAGGCTGAAAGTTTTTCTTCTTCTTGAAGAAATTCTTTTTGGGTTTATTAGGAAAATTAGACTTAGGTTTTTCTTGGCCTTCTACAAGGTTTACCTTAGCTTTAGATTCAGTCTTAGGCTTAGACCTCAATCTAATTTGTTCTTCGGTTCTAATTTTCTTTAGGACTTGATTGTAAGTAAGGTCTCCTTGTGTATGGATAAGATCCTTAGCCATATCAGACCAAGAGGGAGGTAGCTTGTCTATTAGGCATGCTATTTTATGTTCATTAGAGAAAGATGTCCCTTTGGCTTGAATATGTCTAAGGTATTCTTGGAATTCATGGAGCTGGTCATTCATTGGTTTGTCATCTACCATGAAATACCTATTAAAGGTTGAAGAATTAAATCTTTCTATTCCGGCATCATCACAGCCGTATTCATCTTCCAAGGCTTTCCAGAGTTCTTTAGCGCTCTTGTATTCAAAAAATATATCATACAAGGATTCAGATAATGCGCTTAGAATTCTATGAAAACAATGAAAGTCTATCTCTTTAGGGGTTTTAGGTTTCGATGAGGTGGACACGGCTACGTCAGACTCAGTATCATCAGAATCGTTTGTGATAGGTGTGGACCCATCAATGGCAGAAATAAGACCTAAGGTCGTGAGCCAAAATTTCATTTGGCTCTGCCATCTCTTGAAATATGAACCATCAAACTTAGCAGGTTTTGCAGTAGATGATTCCTCCTTTCCAGTCATGATTGCGGTCTGAAAATATAAATTTATTTAATAACAATGTCCAAGATAATAGTTTAGGTGGTCTTTGCTAATCAATCTTAAAATCTTTAGTTTTTCAAGTGTTGATCAACTCAGGTTAGCTGTAGGGGCCGGTTCCCAGCTAGCGGTGGTCCGAAGACTCTTAAATACCGTGTCGCTTAGGGTTATTTACACCCGGTTGACAGAAGGACCCTTTCGGCTTGTGCCCGAGTTTGTCTCTACTTTGAAACTTTAGATTTGAAGATTATATTTGCAATTTCCTCTTTGCTAAACTATTTTCTTTTGGTCCAAAATTGCTTTCAAAAATACTAAGTGATTAAAAATTGCAATTGACAAAATTAAACTATCAATTCTTTAGAATATGAAGCAACTATTAGTTAATAGTAAGTAACTATCAATTGTTTAAAGTCTAAACAAGTATAAGCACATTTGACAAATCCATCAAAAGTGGAGCATGCAAGTTGCAGTTCACTCTCTCACAATTCCCTACCGAGTAGCATTAAATAACTCTCAACTCTAATTCAGTCACATATTTCATCTTCTGAAGTAGTAGTATTCATTATTTGTCAAACATATAAGTTTTTGAAAAAGAATATTCACACACATTATACCTTATTAATTTTAGAGGATAGAGCAAAATGAAATATTGATCCCATTTTTTTTTAACTTTACATATATCACCAATGAATGCAAATCAACTGGAACATGACATTGCTTCGCATCGGTAAAGTCAATGTTTTATAAAATTCCATACTCTGAAGGAAATTAGCGATCGTGAAAAGAAATTTGAATTATTAAAGACAAACTAATGAATAAAGATAAAACATAGAAATGTTTACATTGATATAGGAATTTCCAACATATTTTGCAATGATAGTGCTAGACCAGTACTTGCATTCTGCAAAACTCTACACAATTGCTACCGGTTTACTTAAAGATGTCATTTCTGCACTTAAGAAGTCACTGATATTTCCAGACCATGGATATTATATGGCAACAAATACAGTAACTAACTTGAAACAGCTATAGAAATTTTTGAACAAAAACGAAATGAACTTATTAGAAGTCAAGTTGAATAAAATTCTAATAAATTGCTACAGTAGCTTCTAACAAACTTGTGAAGTTGCTACAGTAAACCTTGTGAAGTAACAAAATTCTAACAAGTTAATACTAAACTCTTAGATTGTTAAAAATTTCACTGTTTTATTTTTAATAATAATTTCAGAATACAAAAAATAAATAAATTAAACAGATGTTACCGGCCTCTGGGGAAGTCGTGCACGAAGCACTGCCCTAAGAGTTTATTCGGGATCTGTGTGCAGACGTACCCGAAGCTCCTAGTGGTAAAACCCCCGCACTACCGGTATCTCGTTGCCGCACACGACTTGGAGAGAACGACCAGGACTTAGCTCTGCCCAGAGCTTGGAGAAGATGAAGATCGAATGGAACAGAATTTGACAGAGGTTTCGTAGAGATTATTTTCTGATCTGTTGATCTACAAAGAACAAGGACGAATATATAGAACATTGTGTAACGGTCTGAATTAAATTAGGATTTAATTCAGCCGTTACGAATGAACCTGGACACCTAAACAATAACGGTTCAAAAACCGTAACGTTCAGAATAAATTTTGTAACGTTTAGAACTTAATGCCAACGTTTAAGAAAAATAAATGAAAGAAAGAAGAAGGAGCAAAAAGGATTTTAGGGTCCCAGCCCGAACCCGAAGAGGAAATCGGATCGGCATTCGGCGCCCGCAGATGTGGGCGCGCACCCGCACCCGTTACGCGCGCCGAACCGAACCGAGCCGAGCCGGGCCGGGCGGCGGCGGCGGCGCGCGCGTGTGGCCCAAGGGGTTCCCCACACAACAACTTAATAGAGCAAATGAGAGAAAGTAATATATGTACATAGGAAGGATTTGGTGCATCCGATGTGGGACTAAAGAAAGGAAAGGAACTTGAGCTTTTGCAAGAAAAGCAAAACAAAGCAAAAACAAAAAACCAACAGCATTTTCGTCACAGTCACAGCCACCACCCTCGTGCTCTGCTGCCGGAGAGGAGGTCCTGGGTAGCTCTGTCAGGATCTGGACCACCTCCCTCATCGTCGGCCTCTCGATGCTCTGCTCCTCCACGCAGAGCATTGCGACGTAGAAGACGTGCATCACCTCATCAAGGGGGACCGTCTGGAGCCTCGGGTCGAGGATCCTGAGCACCTCCTCCTTGTTCGAGGCCGTCGTCTTGCGGACCCACTGGACGATGTCGACGCCATCCCCGAATTCCCCAACGGGCTTCCTTCCGGTCAGCAGTTCCAGGAGCACCACTCCAAAGCTATACACGTCGCTCTTTTCGTCAACCTTTAAGGTGTACGCATATTCTGTAGGCTCAGATGGTAGAAACCAATTGATCAGAGAGACCAGCATTAGGTAGGAAAGAAAGCAATTGGAATCACAAATAACTACTTATATTCCTTCCAATCATATGCAACTTTCAATTGCTTGAGTTAGCAAGTAAAATGAAGGAATAAGGAGAGTCAAGAAGAGTTTTTCCTCTTTTGGTGACAGAAACAAAGTGAAAGAAACAGCATTTAATCACATAAAACTACACATTTTGGTTTCTCATACTCCAAATATAGAACAGACATAAGATCTTCTTCCCATATCACTGAAAGCTTTTCCACTTTTAAGAAGGAAAAAGAGAAATATTGAAAGAATTCAAACAAAAATGAACCACTTTCTCTCTTCTTCTTCCTGCCTCTTTTTTCCTTTCCACCAACTCCACTTTACCCAAAACTAGACTTTGCCCTACCTGTGTTATTGTTTTTTGCCATTGAAAAGACAAAGGAAGCTAACTTAAATGCATAAGTTATGTTGCATACACATGGAAAATGTTGTCCATACCCATATTGTACCTATCAGATTATACCTATCTGAAAATGTTCGTACCCGTATCCACATTGTGTCCTTATTCGTGTCACTATTTGTGTCACTATTCCATTATTGAAAAACTAAAATGTGCGAGTTGATGGCAGAATCTAATGAAATCTTATAGAATGTTGTAGTGAAGAAAAAAAAAAACTAATTTCACATTATATCAGAAAACTGTATTAGAGTATATACCTGGTGCAATGTATCCATACGAACCGGCAATAGCCGACATACACTCAGAGGCACCAGAATCCTGCAAAAACTTGGCCAGCCCGAAATCCGCAACATGAGCTTCAAAATTAGAATCCAACAGTATGTTGTTGGACTTCACGTCGCGGTGAAGAATCAACGGCGAGCAGTCATGGTGCAGATAGCACAGCCCCTTTGCCGCCTCCACCGCAATCTTGTACCTAGTGTCCCAATTCAAGAACCCCCCCTTCTTGCCATGGAGGACCTCCCCAAGGCTCCCATTGGGCATGAACTCGTACACCAAGAGGTTAGTCTCGTGGTTCGAGCAGAACCCGAGCAGCCTCACAATGTGCCGGTGCCGGATCCTACCGAGCGTTTGGATCTCGGCGGAGAACCCGTGGTCATGGGACGAGCCGCGGCTCATCCCCGGAAGCCTCTTCACTGCCACTTGGTCCCCGTTGGGCATGATCCCTTTGTAGACGATCCCGGCCCCTCCTTTGCCGATAATTTTATCCTCCTTGAGACAGTCCAGCACGTCGTCGCAGTTGAAGTCCAGCCTCTGGAATGCTGTGAGCTTCCACGCCCTCGCCTCGCTCGCCTTCTTCAACGCCCGGGCCTTGAGGATGGCGGCGACCGCGAATGCAATGGAACAGATCAGTAATCCTATAACCAGCAGGAGCTTGAACGACGCAGAGAGCGAGCTCTTGGTGTGCGCCGGGCTCGAGCTGCCGCTTGTCCCCACCTTGCAGGGGCCAAGATACGGCCCACAGAGGTCGGGATTCCCCTGGAACGAAGTGGCATTGAAGTAACTGAACTGGCCGGTGACCGGAACCAGGCCGGAGAGATTGTTGTACGAGAAATCGACGGACGTCAAGCTCTGCATCGTGGCGATAGACGACGGAATGCTCCCCTCCAGGTGATTCCTGGACACGTTCAAGTAGTTCAGGATCCTCATTTCGGTGATCTCGGCGGGGATCTCCCCGGACAGGTTGTTCCGGCTGAGGTCGACGAACGTGAGCGACCTGCACCGGCTCAGCGCGGGGGCGATGCGGCCGGAGAAGTTGTTGCCACTGAAATCGATCTTCGAGACCTGCTGCAGGAGCCCGATCTCGGCGGGGATCTCGCCCGATAAGGAGTTGTCGTTGATCAGCAGCTTCTGCACCGCGGAGAAGTTGCCGATCGACCGCGGCAGCGTCCCGGTCAGCCGGTTATTGGACAGGCTGATCTGCCCGAGGCTCGGCGAGACCGGGGTCTCCGGGAACGCGCCGGAGAGCAGATTGTCCTGGAGCTCGATCTGGGCGAGGTTGGGCAGGGCGAAGAGCCCGTCCGGAATCGAGCCGTTGAGGTAGTTCTCGCCCAGCCGTATCCGCGCGAGCGAGACGCATCCGCCGAGAGAGGCGGGTACGGGGCCGAAGAGGAAGTTTCCGAGCGCGATCAGCGTCTGGAGCTTGTTCCCGTAGCACAGGTCCTCCGGGAGCGAGCCGGTGAGCTTGTTCGACGAGAGGTCCAATAGCTGCAGCCGGCCGTTCCGGCCGAGGCCCCGGGGGATACTGCCGGTGAAGTTGTTCTCCCACAGCTGCAGCACCTCGAGCGATTTCAGGCGGTCGCTGCTGCCGACGAACTCGGGAATCGCTCCGTGGAGGCGGTTGCGGAAGAGGTTGAGGAGGGTGAGGTTTGCGAGATTGGAGAAGGTGGTCGGGATCTCGCCGGTGAGGGCGTTGTTGGAGAGGTCGAGGGACTTGAGGCTGCTGAGGTGTCCGAGCTCTTTGGGGATCTCGCCGGTGATGCTGTTGACCTGGAGGAAGAGGGTGTCGAGGTTCTGGAGGCGGCCGAGCTCGGGGGGGATGGGGCCGGAGAGGCCGCAGTTGGCGGCGTCGAGGCGGACTAGTTGGGTGAGGTTGCCGAACTCCGGGGGGATGCCGGCGGAGAAGGAGTTGAAGTAGCCGAGGTAGAGCTCGCGGAGGCGGGGGAGGGAGGAGAGTTGGGGGGGGATGGGGCCGGAGAGCTCGTTGCCGGAGAGGGCGAGGTAGAGGAGGTTGGGGAGGGAGGAGAGGGAGGGGGGGATGGGGCCGGAGAGGAAGTTTCCGCCGAGGTGGAGGTGGCGGAGGGAGGAGAGGTTGGAGAGGGAGGGGGGGATGGGGCCGGAGAGGTTGTTGTTGTAGAGGTCGAGGACGCGGAGGTGGCGGAGGGAGGGGAGGGGGAGGGGGAGGGAGGACGAGAGGAGGTTGTTGGAGAGGTTGAGGCGGCGGAGGGAGGGGAAGGAGGAGGAGGAGAGGAGGGAGGGGGGGAAGGGGCCGGAGAGGTTGAGGTTGGAGAGGTCGAGGGAGGAGGTGAGGTTGGTGGAGGGGAGACAGGAGACGAAGGGCCAGGAGCAGTGGGGGCCGGCGGAGAGGGACCAGGGGGAGAGGTGCCCGTTCGGGTCGGAGAGGGAGGACTTGAGGGAGAGGAGGGCGAGGGCCTCGGAGGATGGGGTGGCGGAGGGGGCGGAGGGGTGGGCGAGGAGAAGGAAGAGGAAGGAGACGAGGAGGAGTGGTGGTGGTGGCAATGGCATTGTGACGATCGTTTCTTCTTTTTCCTCTTCCTCTTCCTCTTCCTCTCTTCCTCTTCTTGTAGTTGTCACTCACTAGCTATTGAGTGGATGGAGTGAGTGAGTGAGCGAGTAAGTGAGTGAAGTTCTTGGGGGTTGAGAAACAAGATGGGTTGTTGCGTTTTTATTTATTTATTATATGTTCTATTTGAACATTTATTGGATTTTATTCATATGTGTTCTAAGGATAAATGTTATGGATAATTAATATATAGTTTTTGGATTTTGAAAATTATTATCAACATCTAATAAATATTAAAAAAATATTTTTTTATTAAAAAAAAGTCATCAAATCAAATGAAAATATTTTTTTATTATAAAATGTCATCAATACTCAATAAAGTAAAAATTTTAATGCAAAAATTGTTTGCATCAAGTCTTGATAACATTTTTTATTGCAATTTTTTTTAATGTTTATTGAATGTTGATAACAATTTGTCTAAGTCAAAAGTGATGTATGAATTATCCTTAACATGTGTCCTATATTTTTATTATAGAAAATTTACCGATAATAATTTTATACTAATTAGTATAACGATAGAAGTTTAAAAAAAATTGAAATTTCGATACATATCGCCAACTGAGTTGGCTAAAATTAGGAGTGCTCGATTTTCGTCAACCCAGTTGGCAAAAATTATACAAAAATCGACGAAAAATCCGACGTGTCAATTTTTGGGCGGAAATGGATGAATTTTCGCCAACTGAGTTGGCGAAAATGTGATGGGTTGATTTTGTTTTGTTTTGTTTTTTGGTTTTATGTATAGGGTTTGATTTGGTTTGGTTTTTTGTGTTGGTTTAATTTTCGTTGATATTTTGTTGTTGGTTTTTTGTGTTATTTTTTTTTTTGGTTTTTTTTCCAAAAATATTGTTATACATAAAATATTTTAAACAAACTAAAATGAAACAATTTGTCAAAAATTTGAAATCACAATACTAATTTAGTTTTTTTAAATTCTCTACCTCCAAAAATTAGTATAGATAACTAAAACAAATGACAAACTAATTATTTTCATATTAGTATAGATAATAAAACTATTCGAAAATAAAACTACAGAAAGTAAAATTTGGAGGTCGAAACATTTTTTTTTTTGCGATTCTAAAAATTTTCGAAGTCCGTCAAACGGTGAAACAGCTTATCCCTTTAGTACTTTTCGATACGGTCATTTTGGCACAAACTGGACCTAGTTTCAATCTCTTAGTCAAAAGTTATGATATATACTTTAAAGTTTTAAATTTTATATTTTTGCCTGTAACATATGCGTCTTGTTTCGGATGAAATTTTTTTCTACAGGAATTGTGTTACTTTCGTCGAAAACATACAAATCGACCTATTGTTTGACGAAAAACGGTTTCAAAACAAATAGTTATGGCCGTTCAAAGTCTCATCGACGGCAGACGTAATATTCTTACGGCAGATTTTTTTTTTTTCAATGATAACATATTTTATTTTGGATGTTAAATTTTAATTTTTTCTAATTTATTTAAAAAAATTATTGCTACAACAACTTTTTTTTAAAAAAACTAAACCTAAATAAAACTAAACAAAAGAAAAAGAAAAAGAACTGAGTTTGCTACCCGGTTTGTTTGTTTTAAAAAAACCAACAAAAAAAACACAAAAAACCTAAAAAAACAAACCAAAACAAACCCAAATTTTTTTTAAAAAAATCATTGTCAGATTTTCGCCAACGCTGTTGGCGAAAATTTGGCAAACCCAATTTTTCGACAACCCAGTTGACGAAAATTTGGCAAATATATAAAAAAAATATTTCATATTTTTCCAACAAAGATGGTAAAAGCTTTCGTGATTTCAATTTTTTTACAAATTATTTCGTTTTAGTTAATTTGTTTAAAAATGTTTTTTGTACACCAAACTTTCTGTTTTTTTTATCACTTCTTCCTCTTTTGAAGTATTTAGAGTTTGGATACTAGGCAACTAAAATGGATAATTTACGTTGAATGAAATTATTATAATATAATTCTCTAAAGATAAAACAATATATGGAAATAAAGAAAATTACTAAGGACAACAAACAAAGTTATTAAGTTATAGGATCTATCACATTTTTTTTAAATATGGTCATTATTTATATCTAAATTATCCTTCAAATGTTATGCGACAACACACAATCTCAATAACCCAAATCCATATTCTTTCTTACTCTCACACAATTTCATCTTCTTCTTACAATATATTTCTCTTTCGAACACAATTATTAGTGGTTACAAACTCTATTATAGGGATTAGAAGATTTAGAAATCGTGACAGTCTGATTGGAAACGACGAAGGACTGCCAAGATTCTGGAAATTCTAGTTGTTGTTAGGACTATCATGGTTCTGACGGTCCTGGCTATTGTTAGGGCTGTCAGGAAGTTCTAAGACAGAGAATTTTTTGTCTAGGACTGTTAGGATTCTTGCAGTCCTTCATCGTCCTCAATCCGACTGTCATGATTTCTAAAGCTTCCAAACGTTCCTATAATGTGGTTTAAAATCACTGATGTTCGAAAAAAAAAATGTTACATGAGGGAAAAAAACGAAATTGTGTGAAAGAAAAGAAATTTTGGTTGTGAAATGGTGTGTTGTCTTCTAACAAATTATTATCACTTTTACAACTTAAGAGTGATATTTCATATTATGTGATAGCCATGGACGAAGCCATTGGTTGGCTAGGGTGGGCTCCAGCCCACCCTAAAGTAGTGTGAAGACATTCAAAGTACTTAGCAACTCTAGCAAAATAAATTTCGTCCCATTGTGTTAGCAGTAGTTTTAGTCCAGAATCTACCCATTAAGCCTAAAGAAAGTTTTATCGAAAGAGTGACTCTCACTTTTCACTAGTTTGATTTTTACCAAACACAAAGAGACTTATGAAACACAATAATATACAAAAACATATTATTTTACTTTCCTTGCCACTTTGGTTCTCTAACTCCTTTTTTAAATTCTTAGCTGTCCCTTCTCTCTCTCTCTCACTATCCAGTGAATATTCTCTCTCTCACTATCTCGTATATATTGTATAGTACAAAATAATGTACATTACACTACAAACTATTACTTTTCCATAATTTCGCTATCGAGCGTTGAGAATGCTAGACACAATTCTACATTGACCAGACACGATCCGATATGGATACGATGAGATATGGATATGACGATATGCTTACAACATTTATTTTGTTAAAAAAGAAATTCAAGATATTTTAAGTTCAGTCTATGGTAAACTCAAATTCTGGCTCCTTCCTTGGTGATAGTTTCTATCAATTTTGGCGGTGTCCTTAGTAATTTTTTACATAAAATGAACAGTTTTCCTTTTTATAAGTTTTTATGTGCCTTTCTCTGTTCTTCTTATTTGTGTTATTTATTTATTTTATTTACCAATATTTATTATGATTTTCTGTTCTTTTGAAAGAGAAAAGGATGAGGGAGAGAATTGTCGTGATGAAACCAAAATGATATTTAAGACTTGATCAGGACCGAGTAAACACACATTGTATGGCAGCAGAGCTAATACTTGATTTGGAGGGTGTGTCGGTAGAGTTTTTTGTTTTTGTTTTTGTTTTTATTAGGGGCGTTAGGCACGCAGGATACTATATAATCCGAATTCTATATTTTCAAAAATCAAATTTTAAAAAATTATTTTTTTGAAAAACTATATTATCATGTTTGGTATATTGGTGGGAAAACAATATTTTGAAATCAAAAATAAAAAAGTGGAAAAAAATTAAAATCAAAAAATTTAAAAAATTAAGAAAATTAAAAATTAAAACATTATAATAAAAAATAAAAAACAAAAATTTAAAAAAAATAAAAAAATAAAAATAATAAAAATAATAAAATAAAAATACGAAACTAAAAATTAAAAATTAAAAATTAAAAATTAAAAATTAAAAATTAAAATAAAAAAAATTAAAAATTAAAAAATTTAAAATTAAAAACTAAAAATTAAAATTAAAAATTAAAAATTAAAAATTAAAAATTAAAAATTAAAAATTAAAAATTAAAAATTAAAAATTAAAAATTAAAAATTAAAAATTAAAAATTAAAAATTAAAAATTAAAAATTAAAATTAAAAAATTAAAATTATAAATTTAAAAGTAAAAATTAAAAATTTAAAAAGTAAAATAAAAATAAAAAAACAAAAAACAAAATTTAATTATTTATTTATTTTTTTACTTTTAATAAAAAATAAAAAATAAAAAATAAAAAATAAAAAATAAAAAATAAAAAATAAAAAATAAAAAATAAAAAATAAAAAATAAAAAATAAAAAATAAAAAATAAAAAATAAAAAATAAAAAATAAAAAATAAAAAATAAAAAATAAAAAGTAAAAAATAAAAAGTAAAAAATAAAAAATAAAAAATAAAAAATAAAAAGTAAAAAATAAAATATAAAATATAAAATATAAAATATAAAAATATAAAAAAATAAAAAAATAAAAAAATATGAAATATGAAATTAGAGAAATGAAAAAAATAAGAAAATAAAACAAAATAAAGGAAAAAATAAATAAATAATAAAAAGTAAAATAAAATAAAAATATAAAATATAAAATATAAAAATAAAGACAAAAGGACAAAATTCGACAAAAAATGAAAAACGAAAAAAATGATCAAATGGAGGAAAAAAAATACAAACGAAAAAAATGCAAAAACAACATAAAATGAAAAATAAGACTAAAAACAAAAAAAATGATCAAAAAGGAGGAAAAAAAAAATCAAAAAATCACCCAAAACGAAAAAAAGACAAAAAACAATCTAAAAAAAAAAGAAATCAAAACGAACATAAATGACCAAAACGACAAAAAGATCAAAAATGACTAAAGAAAATCCACAAAAAAGATAAATATGACTAAAATGATCAAAAACAACAAACAATCACAAAAAATGAAAAAAAAGAGTAAAATGACTAAAAAGACAAAAACCAAAAAAATTGACTGAAAACAACCACAAACGACTAAAATGATTAAAAAAAAAAAAAAACGACTAAAACTATTAAAAAATGACAAAAAATATCAAAAGATGACAAAAAGACTAAGACGTTAAAAAAATCAAAAGGATAAAAAAATGAACAAAAACAACTAAAAACGATTAAAAACGACAAAATCGAAAAAATGATCAAAAACGACAAAAAATAAAAAAAAACTAAAAATGATAAAATAATAATAATAATAATAAACGGCTAAAAACGATCAAAAAAGACTTTAACGACCAAACCTCGACAAAAAATTCTAAAAATGATAAAGAAAAAAAAAAATCAAAAAGACTAAAAACGAACAAAAATCGAGTAAAAACAAAAAAAACTCGATAAAAAACGACTTAAAACGAAAAAAAAAAGAAGACAAAAAGTGACTAAATACGATAAAAAATGACAAAAAAGATCAAAAACAACCAAAAAGGAACTAAAATCGACCAAAAACAGTCAAAAAAGAAAAGAAAAGAAAAAATCAAAAAGAACCAAAAAAATCAGAAATTAAAAAAAAATTAAAAAAATGATCAAAATGATCAAAAAAAATTAAACAAAATTTTCTTTCCGAATAAAAAATATTTATGCACATATTTTTAAGGGATATGATTTCCATATTTCGTGGATAAATTATTTATCCGGATATTCGTAATTTTTGAAAATAATTTTTTATAACCTAAACAAACATGGTAATAGATTACCACCCTCAATTTTTTTGGGAATAAAAAAATGTATCGTGTACCAAATACCCCTTTATGGTTGAGTGTTTCCAACGTTCTATTATGCCATATTTTCTCAACTTGAGCTTCAGAAAAAGTTTTCGAAACAATAAAAAAAAAACTAGATGGGCTACAAAAGTACACCAACATAAAAACATTTTCTTTTATACGTACTACTTGTTTGTTGCTCCTTAGTTACATGTAAAATGCATGACAAATATGGTTGTCAAGATTCCTTAATAGAGATTCTTTAATGTTCTCCAAATATTATACAAATATGAAAGAATGTATAAATAGAGATTCTTTAATGACAATATCTCTAATCATCTCCTATTGTTATACAAATATAAAAGAATACATAAAATATTTCTCCGTGGAATGAGAGACTATTACAAGAAATTGTCAATATCTCATACATTCTCCTATTTACATTTGTCATTAAAGATCATAATAACCACTAATAATAATAATAATAATAATAATAATAATAATAATAATATTATTATTATTTAAAATTTTAATACGAATATGATAGTGTATAGTACGACACGTACTTTATGAAGATTGAGATAAATGGATCAATTAGTGTATACTAATATTTGTCTCACAAACGGATAATCGACTATATGGCTTTTCGATTCAATAAATATTATTATTGTAATTTAGTATTACTATTAAAAAAACCAAAATAATCATTTTATGAATTATTAAACTAAATTATCTTAAATTATGAATATTTGTGTAGTGGCATGAGCAATGGTGTACCCAATATTTTCATCTAGGGAACATGACGTTTACTATTAAAAATAAATAAATTATAATAAACATATTATAATCCCAAAAATATTATATATTAATACCAAATATTTTAAACTATTGCAATCACTAAGCAATTCTTTTCCTTTGACAATAAAATCCTTCGAGACTTCATATTATAGAAATATTGAATAATATCTTCATTGTCAACCACATCCAATATGTCTCTTTAAATCTATGCCACCAAACAACAATTCATCATCAAACCTCCCAATTGGTTACATAATGAAGCATTCATGATTTTTATTGCAGAAAATACTCTTTACTGTCACGGCTGCAACGTGTAATAGCAATGCCAACTTCAAGAGCAAATACACCAATGGATATGCACGATAGTTCTTTAACTAAATCATCTTTCTAGCAAGCCCATTAACCACCATAACCTCAAAAAATTGGCCATCGGAGTGCATATCGAAAATGTAGCTATTAAGTTGACGATCGAGGTGCATTAACTCAACGTGAGAGAAATTTGATGGATAAAATTCAGTAAAATGAAACATTTTTTTCTTATCATAAGCGAAGAATAAATCTCTTGGATCATGACAAGCCATATATTAAACATGATAATGATAAAGACTTATCTTTCCTTCAAAGTTGCGACGAGATCTTTCATGTTGTACGAACAATTCATCCATCTGCGGGATTACTATATTATGTTTAACAAAAAAAAGAAGAAGAAACAACTTCAAAGAATGACTCGCATCCATCGTCTCTCTTGTTTTGCAAGTGTTGCTTGGTTATCCCCACAAGAGTTTTAGTATTTATTATATCTGGTCCTTTCTCTATAAAGCTTGTAACAAATCATTCATGATTTTCAAGATATTTCCTCATCAAATGTAATTGAAATGCAAACTCAAATTCAACAATAATTTTCAAAAGATTTTCTACATATCCCCTTACCTTCTGATTCTTGCATCCTCCTCAGCAATCACAACAACATTAACCACAGACGAGTACAAACAAATCAAACTCATTAGTGTACCGTAATACGAAATATTTTGATGTCATTTCTTGATTCTTGCCTTACCCAGTCAAAACGTCACTATTATAAATTTTTTCATCAACTTTCTCAAATTATTTTTCACGAAGAATATTCATACGCTTGCAGAGGCTCCAAGAATATTTAACAAAAATAAACAATGTCAAAGAAGACATAAATCTTTCGATGACCATCTGCAACAGCTATAAGTGTTCATTGAAGTTGGTGAGCAAAGCAATTTTAATAATAATTCTCCATCGCCATCAAGCTTTTTAATCCATCGACTTCTTGAGATTTTTAGGAGCCTTATTTAGTGATTCATCATATTCATCATGACCATGGAAAGCCAATCATTGATGCAAACAAAATTTAATGCAATCAGTTGATGTCATCAAATAGAGACGATAGTTAACTTGAGTTTGAATAGATTGAGTAGCCAAATAATGTTCAATGTGTTTCAATTGCTTCAAAAGATCATAGCCAACCCTCATGTAATTGTTATGTGTAGATTGTGATCTCCAACATGCCTATTTAACTTCATTTTCTTTGTCTAACTTTTAAATTCCTTTCCAACAAAGGAATCACCACCGCCTTGGCCAACATGATCGGCTTTAAAAGATAAAAGTACAAACAATAAATGACATCTATTTCAATACTATATCCTAGCTAATTATGGTTCTCTTTGAACCACGAAGGCCACAATCGACGCTTCTCATTTGCACAAGAACACCCAGGAAAGTTGTGATCTTTAGGCTGATAATGGACTTATTGCAAGTAGTATCATCGAACCTTCTCTCTTTATTTAACATCATACTCATAAAAAGTAATAGCCATATTTCATAATACAGTATTTGAAAAATATTTAATGTATTTAATTTTTCATATTTTACTTTTAGTATGTTCTTATTAGTAATTTTTAAAGAAAATCTTTAGAAAATGTGCTTTATAAATAAGATGAATTTATAAATGAATTAGATTTATTAAAAATCAATTTGTAAAAAATTTCTAAATAAGGCCCTAGACATTTTATGCAATTTCACAAATTGCATAGGACACCTAGCATGGCAAGGTTTTACCATGCATGGCTTGAAGGGGAAATAGTTCATTTCACCTGTCTCAGAATAATTATGTTGGAATAATTTTAAAAAAATAAAAATAAAATAAATACATCATAGTTATATAAAGGGAGACAAGGGATATGTATACTAAGCTTCTTACTTGCTTTGTGATACTCTGATCTGAATATTGAGTTTCTCATTGGCTCTGTGAAGAAGGGGTGTGTATCAATATATGACGCATATACGCCATTGGAACACAATACAAACATTTAGATGTCCTTGGATTAAACATAAATATAAGTCAACGTAGAACAATGACTTATATTAAACATAAAATTTTTTACCAATGTTTTAGATAATTTTATACTTGGCATTAATCCTCACGATGGATTAGATGTTGAAGAAGTTAACAATGAGGTAGTAAGGAAAGAATTACAAAATGATCACGTGTATCACTTTGACCAATATACGGGAAGTACTTTCCAATGCAAGCAAAGAAACACGAAGAAGACGTGGAAATATTTTGGTGACGATATAACTACTCAAATGTGGCAACCGTGATAGAATTGGTACCTAAATATGCCCCCTATTACACAATATTTTGGTATTATAATGTTTATATATTTAGAACATATGGTATATCAGTTAATCTAATTCTATTTTGATGTATAATATTGTATATTTGAATGGTACTTTTTAGAATTTTTATTGCAACTAATATCCCACCATACAGGTTCAATGTTGGACAATCATTAGAATTTGCCAAGTTATAGCAGACATGGTTGTAGTCTGTTTGCATCTCCAACGCTAGGACAAACTTCTTTAGGTAAAGAAACGGTAAGCCTCGGGCCACCAAGCCAATCACCTATAGCGATTCAAATGACAACTCATTCCCCTAAACAGAACTGGGGTAGAAGTGTGGATCCATATATGGATTCACATTCCTATATACAAAGTGAAGTTTCTAATCCCGATAGAGGGCCCAATGACTTTTTTGCTACTTTTCCTATAAAGAACAATACAAAGAAGAGGAAAGGAGCTGCAACCGACAAATGTTGACAAAATTCATATATTGACTTGCTTCTTAATGTTCCATGTGATAAGACCCATAATTGTGGTAAACATGCCAATAATTTCAAGAGATGCTTCTTATTTAAAGCGTCTGGTGCCGTGAATGAGAGGTTTGGTTAGAATACACATGGAAAAATGTAGATAATCGTCTAGGAGTGAAAAAGACAAAATGGTTGGACATGTTGAAGATAAAAGACATTTTTTGGGCTAGTTAGGACGAGAAAACCAAAACTGTGGTTTTGGATCACGCGATATACAGTTTAGCTTGCCGTGAATGAGAAGATAAAATATAGTTAGTGTTTAGCTTTATGGGGCTCATGTCGATAAGTTGGGTATCAAAGTATGGGATGTAGGTAAAAACGTTGAGAAAGTTGTTAAGACCATGGCATATGATTGTCTCGTTGATAATCGTCGTGATGGAAAAAGATTTATCAATTTTTACTTAGCGCAACGCATGAAATGGCTGGAGGATTTCAGGTGCAAGATGTTTCTTCCGCCCAACGAAGACTAGTTCTATCTTAATAACTTCCTTGAGTTGGTTTATTTAAGAAAGACTTAAAGAATAGTTTTTGTAAATATTCAGGTTTTAAGACTGTTATGCTTGATATTTAGTCAAGCAGGTAGACCATGTTATTTTGCTAGTCAACATGGCCCAAACTTAAATTAAGATGTACTATTTTTGTAAGTATTCAGGTTTAAGACTCATGGACTCTATGCTTGTTAGTCAAGCAAGAAGGTCATTTAATATTTTACTACTGAACATGGCCCAGCGTCCAATTATCTTATATGTTATGTCACATTTTTCATGTACTATTTTACTGGATTTGGAAGTGGAATGAACACAAATATGGGGGATACGAATTAATTGTAGTTAGAATTAAACTGGAATGGTATTTACATATATGGTATGCAGCATTTTATGGTACTATTTTACATTGCTAGTAAAACTGGAATGCTGGAAGAAATTGCTTTATTTTTTATATTTTTTAGTTAACTTTCATTTCAAGTGTTGAGTGCAAGAAATTGCTAGTACTATTTTATGGGGGACATGAATCAATAAATGTACTTTTTTGTATTTTCTTGTTAAATATTTTTTTTTAGCTGTTTCCTCTTGTACATTTATGGTACATGTTTTCCCCTTGTTAAAATTTTCCCCTTAATTATTTTTTCCTCTTGTTAACTGTTTTTTCCTTTGTACATTACCAGTAAAACTCAGGCACAATATTTACTGTTGGATATTGTTAACTTTTTTTTTTCTTGTTAACTGTTTTTCCCTTACCTGAGTTTGCTGGAAATAATGGTATGATGCCAAAATGTTCTATGTGATATTTTCATGCATATATGGATATTGCTAACTTTTTCCTCTTGGACATTCATGGTTTTAATCCTATGATATTCTTGTTGGATATACAACCTTCAAACTAGAACAACATGCCTTACCTTGTTGTACTAAAGGAAAGAATGCATGGTGTATATACAAATTGGTCTGAATGCTACAATCAAGTCTATGGTTTTAATGGTGCCTACTACTTCAAGTGTCAAGATAGGATGGAGGCTTTTGGATACTTCCAAAAGCTAGTATATACAGAACAATCCTTGCATGCAATCAAATCACCACATGTCCATGAGTAGAGCTTCTGAATGCTTCATATTGGCACTGTTTTCCTCATTACTTTTCTTATTTTAGTGTTGTATTGTCTTCTAAATTCTCAAATATGGAACTCTAAATAGTATGCTTCCTATTTGCATTATGTTTCTCATTACTTTTCTTTTGTGTGTGGGCTATGATGAGGGGGGACATATGAGAATTTGGGTGATTAGTGGACATGGTAGCATTCATTATCGTGTGTGATGGGTTGAAGAGGTATCATCCTTAGTATGACGCATGGGTCAGTGTGATACTAAGTCATGATACATTCCTCATCATGCTTTGATAGGTTGAAGAGGTAACCATTCTTGCTAAATTACCCATGGTAATAAAATCTCAAACTCTGAGTCTTCTTTATATTCTTTGTTATGTTTTAATATTTAAATTTCCATCTTTCTTTATTATACTTTTGGTACATTTTCATGTTATTTTCTATTTATGAATACAAGAAATGAATACTATTTGGGAGTTCAATAAGGACATGTTTTCTTGCTGGCTACTACTTGAGACATGTGAATTTCTTCCTGTCGACTCTATGCTT
Organism: Iris macrosiphon; assembly: GCA_036927795.1. NCBI lineage: Eukaryota > Viridiplantae > Streptophyta > Magnoliopsida > Asparagales > Iridaceae > Iris > Iris macrosiphon. The sequence goes on along the minus strand of JAYESA010000006.1, from coordinate 167,626,648 downwards.
CATTTTTAATGAGTTTACTGGCTTTTTCTTTGTTATTATGACTTCTTTTTTAGTAAGTTTTCTTACTCCTTTTTGAGTTTGAAGTCTTTTTATCTTGATCAATTTGGAAATAATTTTATACTGTTTTCACTAAGAGGATATTACTTTGGTGTATCGGTAAAATTTTATTGTTGGACTTGTTGAGAAAATATCTCCAACTCTCTCCTATGTGCAACTACAACTAAATAAACACAAGAAGATATTAAAAACAATAAGAGATAAGAGACACCAATATTTTTACGTGGAAAACCTCTTCAAAACGAAGAGTAAAAACCACGGGACCTCATCCGGGAAAAATCTACTATCAATTTTTGGATTTACACTTTCTACTGCGGTAGAAGATTCACCACACTTCAAGAGTGTAACCTCCGATTTCCTAATTTCCGAAATAATTAGATTTTTATTTATTTTAAATATCCAGTTTATAAAATATTTTCTCCTTGAATTCTTGTATTTGGTTTTGAGCAAAGTTTGATTTTAGAAGGTAATTTAAAATCTTTTATAAAAATCAATTTTCCTAAATGTCGATGTATTACAAAATAAATAAATAAATAATAATATTATATTTCTCTAGCTTCAAATGTTTATTGGCTTGAAATCATAAAATCATTTGTTTGATAAAATTATTTAAAGAACTAGTTGTTTTCTTCATAATAAAATTTGAAATCCATTTGGGATAGTAAATAAATAAATTACATATTTTCTAGGGTTTTGAAAATGAGTTTAATTAGTAGCTAATCGGAAGCCTCTTAAAACTTTTTTCTTAAATTATATTTTTCTATTAATTTACCAGTTTACCGTCTCCCATTTACACCCTCATTTTTCCCACATGAAAAACCCATTTATATAATCCTGGCCATTCATTATTGGGCCAATCCGCACCCTTCATCCCACACCCTCTTTGCCTATTTAAAGTCTCATTCACACCATTCCCTAGAAACCCTAGCTAGCCCTCACAATTTCCCACAAGCCAATAAGCCATCACCATTGATTGTGTGCTCGTGTCCGTGTGTCCAGCATTATCGTGTCACCCGTGATTGGCCTCGGGTCCGACCCCGGGTGTCCCACCGTATCCATTCCTTTCCTGTGTCCAGATTTACAATATTACAATCAGATTTTTGTGTCCGACACACCCGGACACATCCACCTCCACCACAGCAACACCCAACCCTGTGTCCGACAGACCCGGACACGTCCTCCACAGTACAGCAAACCCGCCGTGTCCAGCTTCGGACACGACCCAACACACCCCGACTCGATTCAGAGAAACCCTAACCTAGATCAGACAGCCGCCGCGTCGTCGAACTCCGCCGACCGCCTCCTCGGGACGAGAGCACCGCTGCCTCGAACCGAGATCCGCCGGTGGCCGTCGAGAAGAACGTCGAGCCCACGTCGAGCCGTCGACCGCCGCCGCCCTCGAGTACCACCGCCGCTGGCGCCTCGGACCTCCTCACCCTCGCAGAGTCGACCGCCGCCTCAGATCCGCCGCCTCGAACCGAGCTTCGCCGCCGATTTGGTTGTCGGAGCCGACGAACGCTCCTCCCAGTTCCAGCCTCGAAGTCGTGGACCGCCACCACCGCGTGACCCCGGCGGACGTCCCCGCGCCGGCGACGAAAAATCCCCCTATGTGAGCCTCCCTTTCTCTGTTCCTTTTTCGATTCTCAGAAATAACTTTGGGAGTGAGTTACAGAGGTTTTGGTTAATTTCATATAATTAGTTATTAATTGCATATAATTAGTTTAGTAATTTTCTATAATAAGTTTAGTAATATATATATATATATATTAGTTTTATTGTTTATAATTTAGTTATTTATTATGTGTATAAATTAGTTATGTATTATATATATAAGGATTTTGGTTATATTAATATATAATAAGTTTGGGTTGGTAATATTAATTAAGTAATGGTTTCAACATTAAGCTTAGTTTAAAATTAGTTTATTTGGGCTGATAATATATATTTTACTATAGATATAATTGTATACTGGCTTTTACATAAATTCTAGATTTTATAAATAAACTTTTAATTGTAATTATGGTTGAAAGAGAAGTTTTAACAATTATTGTTCAAAATAAATTTAAAATAATTTTCATAAATTAAGATGCTACCTTAATAACGAACAACGACCCTTTCTCTTATTAGCCTGGAATCCTTACCTCGATTTTCGTGCCGAACTCCGATCGTGGACTTCTTTATATAGTTTCTAGCTATTTGGACTGCTCCGGACCCCTTTGGAACTAACTGCTACTTCATTTGGGATCATCTTGAGAAGTGTGGCATTATATGCATTCTTTGATTAGTTATATATATATATATATAAATATTTGATTGATATATATATACAAATACATATTTTGTACAAATTACTAATAGACACTTATATATATATATATTATATACATTTTTATTGGTATAATATGTATTAATGTATGTTTCAGTATTTAAATATAAATAAATGTAAATTGGTATATATGTATATATAACCGTATTTTGGTATAAATATGTGTACCTATATATATAAACATGTATAAACATATTTTGGTATATATATATATAGTATATATATATATAAAAACTGTATTGATATATATGTACTTGTAAAACCTATTTTGGTATATTACCTGTATATAGTATTGTATTATTTTGGTATGTATGCATATATATATATATATATATATATATATATATATATATATATAATATAAGTTAATATGTATTTTGGTACATGTATACTAGTTTATATGTATGAGTGATGTATAATTTTTCACATAAATAAAATATATTTCCACTTATGTACATACAATTATACCTATTTTATATATCCTTTGGAATAACAATATATATATGTATTATGTTTAATTATTAACAATATGTTTAATTGGGGTATCTACTAGGTGATCCTAGGTGACCAGTATCATACCTAGAGAAGTCCCGAACTCAGTATTTTTTGACTGTGTTAGTGTAGCATCTGATGCAAATATGGTTTTGCTTGTGATATGTTATAGGACTGTTGGTTTACCCAGGGGATACTCTGGAACAGAACATCAATAATTACCAGCTAAGGACCCAAGGCGAGTACATTCTCTGATTAGTTTCTAATTTATGATATCTCCTATGTTCACTGTATCTAGTATAAATATCCATGCTCTTGACACGCTGGTTACACGGATTGGTATACACGGATCTCGTCATGAGATGTTATTCCTTATTCATGGTGTAGCTTGTACAAGACTTGTTTTTCTTGTTATCTTGTGCATGTACAGACACTGATTCCCGGGGAGATTTGCTACCTTCCTAGGGAATCCCGTGCCATAGCGTACCATGATTGGATCTACTATACCAGTCGGGGGTCGGGGAGTATTTTAGTGTAGATATGTGATCATACCCCACTTTTTATACATCATAGCTCACCCCACATCTCACGTCGGGTGCGGCCTGACCATCTCCATGCTTCATAGCTGTTACGTGTGATTAGCCTGACCTATACATGCATCATAGCTAACCAACGGTTAGCCTGACCTTCATGAATCATAGCTAATCACATGTAACCAGCCTGATCAAGTTCTCAAGCCGATCAAATATTAAAGCTAGTACTCATACACTTAGTCATAGGTTCTTGCTCATGGACTTATTGTTTCTTCTCCTGCATTTACTTACAGTATTTCCAGTATTTCTTTATTTCTCGTACCTATACATGTTTCTGGTATATTTTCATCTAGAACTGCTACATAGTTTATATCATTAATATAGAACTGCTATTTAGAGATGTACTTTGCTCCTTCCTGACTAAAAAATATTTTTCCAGACTGTGACCTTAGTAGACTGGTTTCTGACACACTTGGGGATTGGAAGTTAATGATTGCAGGTATGATTATTTTGTCGTTAGACTTGTCTTGTATTTCTTGCTTGCCTTGATATCTCATCGTACTTTAGTTTATGTGATTGAGTATTTCTAGCATTATTCTATGATATCCACGTCTCCTTATGGAGTTGGGTATTCACATGAGTTTGATTAGATAGTTACATGACCTAGACAGCGTTCTACCGCCGATGCTGTGGCGTAGGCTGGACGTACCAACGCACTCGTGCCCCTAAACCGGGTGCGGGTCGTGACAAAGAGCAATTTTTTTTCTCTCTTGGATACACACAACTCTCTCTATTTTCTCACGAGATTTCATATATCTCTCTCTTGAGATTCATCAGCCATATATGTTATGGATACAAGTTTTATCAGAGGTTATAAAAATTGAATCATAAAGATACACATAGATTTGAAATAATCAAATCTATTTAAAACTCCAACCACCTTTCCAATTTAAAATCCACGTTTAAATTATGTATTTATCATTTAAGACATGAATTTAAATTCTTCTTATTTAATGCATGAATTTAAACCATCCTTTTTAAGATAGTGTCACGTCCCGATCTTTCGTAGGTAATCGGCTGTCCCCGCTAGGCGTGAATCATCGTGCCAGCGCTCCCGCAGGACGATCGTTCCCATCTGGACGTGATGTCGCACAAGCGTAATCCACGCCCGTGCAAGGCCATGATCCGAACAAGCGATAAAATGACTAAGTCACGGAGTCGCACAGATAGTTTGAGTACAGCGGAATAAGAAACACACAAGTGATTGGTAATAAGTTCACAGAGTCATCAATAACAGAAGCATTGAATAACACAAGTATAGAAGTAAAACAAGCTTCTTTATTGATATTGAACAAGTGTTACAAGCGGCGCTAGACCGATATTACAAGTCGCTTAAGCCTCTCTCTCGAAACAGTAAAAGCGTGCCAAGTGGCTATATTTATGGAATGATATATAGGCGATGTTCCAATATTATGTCTTGTATATGTGCTTCAGTTCTAGACGCAATGCTCCAAGGCTCTAGAGTGAACTCCACGCCTTAGCATGCACGAAGGGGGCATCCGTACCGAGCGAGGTTCTTCCACACCCTGCAAGCAATCTGGTGGATTATCAATACATGAATGCACTGGTAGGGAGACTTCTCGCCAGCTCAACAAATTCAAACACGTTATAAAGGTCCCGTGCACCATCTATTAAGTTATCTTTCTAGTCTTGACTTAGGATCAGTTTTATGGCATAATAAAAAGCCTAACTCATGTGACAGTGCGTCGTACGATATTAAGAGTAACACAGTGAGACTTACCAACTTACCATTCTTTTTTTTTCTGTCCAAGACAAACTAAGTTAAATCAAGCACGAGCATTTATAATAAAATCCAGGGGCAATTGAATAAGCAAACACAAGTGTCGTGAACGAGGTCATATTTCGGGTGCACGAGTTACACGGATTATCAGGTGTGTTATAGAAGATGTTTAAGTGTTTCATATGTACAAATGTTTCAATTATACACAAGGGTGTTATACTCATGATCGTTCAGGTATTTCATCTTATTAGATGTGATGTAATGACTCGCACATGGATTGCCACTAAGCGAGGATGACTTATCTATATGAACGTGAGTCATTGGCATATCCATAAAAGATGAGTTATAGTTGTAAACGAGGTTGGTATGAAACAAAAGCACAAGAAGCACTGCAAGTCATCCCGTCTAGCACGTGAGACTATCGTGAAGTTCCATCCGGATCAGATCGGCCCCAGTGTCCCATAAACCGTCCGTGGAACGAGATCCGAAGATCCCCCTGTTTCTAAGTTATCCGTGACATGCAAGTCTTGGGTTATTCCAGATTCACAACATAACATGATAATTCTTGATTATTTTTCTAAACGAGCATTGCTCCACGAGTTATGATTCTTTATTTACTTGATATGATTCTTATTTAGTGTTCAACTTGACTTGATGCATTCTTCTGGTTCGGGGATTGCCTTGGCGACCTAACGGTCCCGGATACTTGCAGGTTCATATTGCACAGAAGGACTATTTGAGTCTTCTGGCTAACTAGATGCATGTACGATACGCGTTAGTATTACTTGATTATGGCATAATAAAAGTGACAAGTATTGAATCGAGGCAATGAGTACAAACTCAAGTAACCAGGCAAGCATGCATTTTATATGAATATAAGCATTTTTCATTGGCACGGTCTAAGGGGTAGTGCGAGGCGAGCAGCCGTACAGGGACTTATCGAGCGAGATAATCTAGGGACATGCATTGTAAACAAGTGAACAGTGCACTATGGGAAGTATATAATGATATACTCGAGGCATAGCGGGGTCTACTTATACAAGGCAAATGTAGCATGCGAGGGTCCCCCTATAAGCAAAGTTTTATTTCCATATTCTAACATAAGCAATACAAGTTAGGATTATTCCCTTAGCAAGGTACGTTGTATTCTTTATTATCATGCATGGGGTGATTCACCTAGCGACTAGCTTGTATTGTCCATATTTTAAGTATGCTGGCTAAGCAAAGACAATTTCATCATAGCCACCCACCTTAGCGATGATTCGCCTTGGTCGAGCGATACTCCGAGCGAGACTTTGAAAGTATAAGTCTGAACTCCTGAAGGGCCAAGTCTAAAAATTATTTGCCTAAAATAAGTCTTCTCGCTGAGGAAACTGGGTCGGCTCGTTGTACTTGCACCGTTTGAATCGGCTGTCCGCTTGAACGGAACGGGTCATCACAGATAGGAATGCCTAACAATTTCTATATAATTTTAGGCATAAATTTAAAATCTTCTCATTTAAGGCATGAATTTAAACTCTCCTCCTTAAGATAGGAACACCTAACAATCTGCCCCTTTCGATCATAAGAAGGGATTCACGAGATCCAAAGCTGCATAGCTACAAAATATTTTATGCTTGCCTTTAGGCAATGTCTTTGTCATCATATCTGAACCATTCTCTTTAGTATCAATATTTTTAAGTTATAATTTCTTCTCTTAAAGTACATTTTGGATCCAATGATACCTCACATCTATGTATTTTAATTCGGAATGAACTTGGATTTTTACTAAGATGAATAGCACTTTGACTGTCACAATAAATGACGAACTTGACCTGCTTGACACCGAGTTCTCCAAAGTATCTCTTCATCCATAATATTTCCTTGCTGCACTCCGTTGCTTTAATATATTCTGCCTCAATGGTGGATAGAGCCACTTATTTTTACAACTTTGACTGCCATGACACTGCTCCCCCTATAAATGTAAATAGATAGCCCGATGTAGACTTCTTATAATTAACATTACCTGCCATATCTGTGTTTGTGTAGCCAACTAACACGGGTTCACCACCTCCAAAATATATGAATGACCTGGAAGTACGTCTGAGGTATATGGGTATCAATTTTAGTATATCCTAATATTCTTTGCTAGGATTTGCAAGAAACCTGCTAACAACACCAAATACAAACGCAATATCTTGCCTTGTACGTACTATTGCGTACATCAGACTCCCTACTGTTGAGGTATAAGGGATCCTCTCTATTTTGAACTTTCTCACTTTCAACGGAAGGGCTTTGATAACCAGTAAGCTTAAAGTGGCTTCCAAGTGGACAACTAATTGGCTTAGCCTTGTCCATTTTGAATCTCTACAATACCTTCTCAATATATTTTTCTTGTGATAACCATAACTTCTTGGCTTTCCTATCACAAGAGATATGCATGCCTAGAATTTGTTTTGCAGCACCCAAATCCTTCATATTAAATGTCTGGCTCAACTCTTTCTTTAACTTGAAAATTTTGTTGATGTCTTGTCTGACAATTAACATATCATCAACATAAAGGAGAAGAATGATGAAATCACCATTTGTAAATTTTTGCACAAAAACACATTAATCTGAAGTCATTCTCCTGCAGCTATGGTCCACCATAAAAGTCTTAAACTTTTTAAACCACCGCCTTGGTGCATGTTTCAATCCATATAAACTCTTTGTCAGCTTGTGTCACTACCACATTTTAGGAAAAATGGTATTTTAGTAATTTCCTATTTAAATAAATATTGTGCATAGTAAATAATTTTTGTTGTATTATTTAATTGTTGTTGGATGTTAATTAATTATTTTGGACTTATTTTAGTGGACCCAACTAGTTTAGTTTGGACCCATGGACCAACATGAATTAAATAGTTATATTTGACCCATTTAGAAAGCCCATGGTTAAGGAGATGGATTAAATTAATTAAGTGATTATACTAGAAGCTTCCTTCCTTAATTATTTCTTCATGAGAGGCCCCAAGGGGTACATTGGACATTTTACAATTGCTTGGGAGAGGGGCAAGGCCGGCCTATTAAAAGAGGGGGAAAATTTCTCTCTCCTCTCATTCTCATTCCAAATCTAGATCTAGAATTTCCCACTCCCAAATTCCCTCCATTCCCATTCCAATTCTCTACCAAATTCATTCCAAATTCTTCCCAATTCACCATTAGAGAAGGAGGAAGCAAGGATCTAGAAGAAGGAAGCAAGGATCTACAAAGAGGAGTAAGGATCTACAATTTGGAAGCAAGTTCTTCTCAATTGGAGGTTTCATTGGGAATCCATCTCCCAATAGGTATAATTCAGATTTTCCCATTTAAATAGCTTCTAAATCTGAGATTTAATCATGTAAAATCAACCTATATGTATGTACTACCCATAGGACTTTGTTTTGTGTTCATAGGAGACCCATGGAGAAAGTTATGGTACTTTTTGTGTTAATTTTGTTGGAATTTCGAATTTACATTTTGTTGTGTGTATCAATTGATCCTATAGATCAATTGGACATGAGATTATGTGTTTGGGGCTAGTGTCGTGTCCATAATTTGGTACATGTGGTTCGTAACCCAACTATTTGGTGATACGTGTTATTTTGGGGATTTTTCCTCCGACACGGGGCTTTGAACATGTCGTATTTTGACACGGACACATAGATCTACTTTTGACACTTTGATTTATTCATAAATATTATTTGTGATTTGTTTGTATCCTTCGGGGTACAATTGGTTGTGTGTTGGACTCGTGTCACATGCGTATCATAGATCTAGTGGGATACGGTGTGATACTCTCCAATTGTGTGAATTTTTGAATAGATCTAATTATGTATAGTTTAAATTCTTTAATTATAATTAGTAAATATATATAGATATTATATATTTATTTTGTGTATTTATTATAGTAATTATTGTAGCATAGATCTATATATTTTTGTGTGTGCTAATATGATGTACAAATATAATATGTAGCTTTCTTGCATGTAACTATATATGTACTTATGTTAATAGTATAAATTATACATAAATATTTTATAAAATATATTTATGTGTTTAATTGTGTAATTATATTATTTATAATTATTATGTAATTATTTGTATATTAATGTATATATTTTAGGTGTGCTTCTAGCCATGTAAAATATGAACATTAATATGTGCATGTGTTGTAACTATTAGTATTTAATTATAAGTTTATATGTGCATATATATATAAGTATATAATTATTTATTTATATATATGTATTGTGATTATTATTACATATATATATTTATATATATATATATTTCTGTGTTTTAGTGACAGTGGGTTTGTGACAGTGAAACTGTCGCTAAATAGGCGGGTCAGCAGCAGCCGCTGTAGCCCACTGTGCATTAATGACAGTTCTGTCATTAATGCTGCGGGCGGGATCTTAGCAGCAGTGGCGACAGTTTTCGATGACAGTTGATTAACTGTCACCAATGCAGCAGCAGTGGGTTTTATTACACAGTGGCTTTTGCGACATTTTTCTGTGACAGTTGAGACTGTCACTATAAGCTGTTTTAATTAAATTGTATTTTTAACTCCCTGTTTTCAGTGACGCTTTGGCAGTTTTAAATTATATTTTATATATTATTATTGTATATATATATATATGTGTATATATATGTGTTTTGTGAGGTATAATATTGTAATAATATATTATTTTATTTGTATACATATTGTTTTGTATATATATTATTTTAGGGTATATATTATTTGTATTATTAGTATACTTTGTGTGAGTATCTTTTGGGATCTAATTTTTATTTCTAAATTGTTGTATTTTATTTCTATATTATTTTATATAGTTTTCTTGTGAGGTTGACCTTGGTTTGACCATGTTTGACTTTAGTTGACTTTAGAGTTGACCATAGTTGACTTTTGACTTAGAATTTATTTATTGACCTAGGAGTTGACTAGTTTGACTTGTTCTCTTTCCGGGACCTTATTTTAATGTGGTATTCCATATCTAGGTCTTCGAGGCACCGAGTCAGACATCTGTGAGACTGTTCTTTGGATTTCAGGCGAGTACATTCTCTGATAGTTTTTCATTTATGATATCCTCTATGTTCGTTGTATCTAGTGTAGATTTACATGTTTCTCTCGACACTATGGTTACACGGATTGGTATATCCGGATCTCGTCATGAGATGTTATTCCTTGGTATATGGTGTATATGGTGCAAGTATTGTTTCATTGGTTATCTTGTACATGTACAGACACCGATTCTCGGGGAGACTAGCTATCTTCTTGGGGAATCTAGTGCCATAGCATACCGTGGTTGGATCTATTATACCAGTTGGGGGTGGGGAGTATTAGTATAGATATGTGATCAAATCCCTATTGAATAAAGTATTGGTAAGCGAATAGTGTTGATCATGCACCGCACGTATGATTAGCCAGGCCGCATTGTATCTTGCCCAAGCCGATCACATGTTAAGCTAGTACTCACACACTTAGTCATTAGTATTATTGTTTCATTGGCATATTGTTCATTATTGTATTTCTTTCCAGTATTTCCTTATTGTCTATATATCTCTTGTATCTATTTTGTGCATCTTGTTTATCCACAGCTATTTACTGTTACATAGTTTTTATCATGGATTAGAACTGCTGTTAGAGATGTACTCTGCTCCTTTCCTGACTGGATATATTTTTCCAGATGACACTGAGGAGTACCCTACCTATTATGGACCCCAGGATGTTGTGGGTTTAGATTCGGAGACCCTGGCTCAAGAGGGACTTATCCCAACTGAGACAGTTGACCCTGGAGTGTAGCTTGTAGTATGATAGTATTCTTTTGTACTGGATTTGTCTCCAGCTTATTTTTGTTACTCTTCAGACTCATTGATATATTATTTTAAACTCATGAGTTGATGACTATTCTATTCTTATCTGATCCGTGTTCATTCTATCTTAGTTCTGTGATTGAGTACACTATCTTTTGGTAGTTCATTATATTAGATAGATTTTCTAGACAGCGTTCTACCGCCGATTCTGCGGCGTAGGCTGGGCGTTGTTTCCGACTAGTACCCTTACCCCGGGTACGGGTCGTGACAGCTTGTAAACCATTTGTTCCTTACTATTGACTTTGAAACCTTATGGCTGCTCCATATACACATCCTCCTTCAAATCACCATGAAAGAACGCAATTTCTACATCTATCTACTCAATCTCCATGTCCATGCTTGCAGCCAATCGTAATACAATACGTCATCTTCACCACTGGTGAGAAGATCTCATCAAAGCCAATGCCTTTTCTCTATCCAAATCCCTTCACAACCAGTTACGCCTTGTACCTTGGTTATGAGCTATTTTCTTCTGTCTTTATCTTAAACACTAATTTATTTTTTAGAACATTATGATATTTTGGCTTTTCATCCAACTCATAAGTGTTGTTCTTATGCAAAAAAGCTATCTCTTCTTGCATAGCTTTCAACCATTTATTTTTATGTGCATCTTCTAGAGCTTCTTTGTAACATTTTGGCTCTTCCCCATCGGTAAGCATCACGTACTCAGTTGACAAATAAAACCGAGATTAATTTCCAGTGGCACTATAGTAACTCCATGCTTGGGCCCCATCAAGTAATCTGTCGTTGTATCCGAGGGAAGCACTCGGGTGACCTAGAAAGACATAAGTGTAGCCAAACAGATGAGTGAACTGGCTGGTCAGATAAGCATCCACGAAAATATTAGCTTTATTTTGGTACACTAAATGGGAGGGACGGATGGCTTGGAGCCAGCGAAAAAGCCTCTAAGAAAAATTATGAGGAACCCCCCACCTGTCAACTTTGTCACGATCTGTACCCAGAATAAGGGGACAAGTGGTAAACAATGCCCAGACTACGCCGCTGCATCAATGGTAAAACGATGTCTGGGTCAATATAACTATCTATACATCTCACACAATATATACATAAGGTACCTGACATGCTATCTCAACTCCAAATGGAGGACAATAAGATAAAATGGTAATGGTAAACAATACTCAATCACACAAAAAATATCTAGAGAAAGAATGGCATGATATGGGATAGAAGTAAAAGAAATGCAAGAGTCTCAATACAAGTCCAAACTCAATATAAGTCAAAAAAATAATACATGCTATGAAGTCTACTAAAATCTAATACAACTCAAACTGAAAAGTCTAAGTCTTTCTAGCTGGTGGTACTATCTCAAGAGGCTCTACGGGTACTGGCTCAACTATCTCGCCATCCTGCGGCCTGTAATATATAGGACACCAGTCCTCTAATGAATCATCTGAAAAAATATATCCAATCAGGATTGGAACGAAGTACAACCCAATAGCAGTTCCAATAATTAAAAAAAACTATGAAACAACAATAGCAATAAAAAAAATGATAAAAATAACTGAACTAGCATATATCACAAGAAAGAGCATCATGATAAATAATGGCAAGAGATGAGAACAAAATGGTGAGGAATACTGATGTAATAAACTAGAATGAAAGAAATAATATAATAAATGTGCCTTAAAATATTACCAAAATATGTGATCGGCTTGGGCCTAACACGGGCTATATATAAAAGGTGAGCTAGCATGACCACACGTGAGTTACATGATCTGCTAGCTATCACGGGCTATACTATATCACGAGATATAAGGTATGATCACATATTTACTACTACTTTTCCATCCTCCGACTAGTACACGGATCCAAATCTTAACACGTTATAACACGTATATCACGATGCACGGTCTATAATATCATGCACTATGATCATGGTATATATAATCATGAAGATCTCACAGTAATCACTGAGTAATCATGAAGCATGACACGGTGATCACTGAGTCATCACAACAATAACATCTCATGACCAAGATCCACGTATATATACCAATCCGTGTGACCATCGTATTAGGAATCAAATATCTCAATACTAAATACATAAAATATAGAGGCTGTCAAATAATAAAACTATCATAGAATGTACTTGCCCCTGGTCCCGAGCAAAAGATGTCACTCGGTGTCCGGGCTGGTGTCACACATACCTAGATATGAATGACATGTCAAATTTGGTGTAATAAAATGATAATGAGCTACAATGCATTGAACATGCTCTTCTAGGCCATTTCTAGGTCATTCTAGTTAAACTAGGCTAAACTAGATCCTCACTAAGGTTTTTGGCTCATAATGGTCACTAATTAGCTAATACTAACTTATAATAACTATACTAGGTCATTACCTTAGTGTATAGGTGATACCTTGGCTAATACCTATACTAATAGTATAAGTACCAATAATCACATTATCTTAACCTATATATATATATATATATATATATATATACCTCTCAGTGTTAACTAATTGATAACACTTAACTCACATACCATATATGACTGATATATATAATGATAACTAACTAATATACAATACCATGTATCTTAATATCTTGCTCTAATATATATATTACTAGTACCTCAATTACCTATGATACTACCTTAGTATTAGTTAACTTATAATTAAAAAACTAATATCTAACTTAACACTAACAGACCTCAACTGACATCTAGCATGCAGATCCCCTACAAACCTGCCTAAACTGATATTCCCAAATACCTCACCTCACATACTGTCACTTATCTTAGACACATAAATATACCTATAAGCACTCACTGACACACACTGCTACCTGGGTGTATCAGACACACTAGACCGATCTATCAATACCTTATTGATCTCTTCTTATTCCTTGCATCCATCCCTATATACTGATGTTGCCCGCAACCCAAGTCACAATGCACTGCCACTAGAATGAACTGTGAAGTGCTCATAGTTGTTGTCTGATTCCCCCCTCTCCTTATCAGTCCACAACTCCATTACACCAATACTGCCATAACCACTTCACATAATTACTCAACCCAGATTGCAATGCATTAAGTCTTGAACCCCACAGCTAACTTCTTCTTGTATTCTGCATCAGTTGCATCTATGTAATACTGCAATAATGCATATATATATATATATATATATATATATATATATATATATATGCCTCTCAAGTGTTAACTAATTGATAACACTAACTCTCATACCATATATGACTAATATACATAATGATAACTAACTAATATATAATACCATGTATCTTAATATCTTGCTCTAATATATATATTACCAGTACCTCAATTACCTATGACACTACCTTAGTATTAGTTAACTTATAATTAAAAAACTAATATCTAACTTAATACTAACAGACCTCAACTGACATCTAGCCTGCAGATCCCCTACAAACCTGCCTATACTGATATTCCCAAATACCTCACCTCACATACTGTCACTTATCGTAGACACATAAATACACCTATAAGCACACACTGACACACAATACTACCTGGGTGTATCAGACACACTTGACTGATCTACTGATACCTCATTGATCTGTTCTTATTCTTTGCATCCATCCCCATATATTGATATTGCCTGCACCCCAAGTCATAATGTTCTACTACTAGACTGAACTGTGCAGTGTTCATAGTTACTGTCCAATTTCCCCCCTCACCTTATCAGTCCACAACTTCATCACACCAACACTCCCACAACCACTTCATATAATTACTCAACCCAGACTGCAATGCATCAAGTCTTGAACCCCTCAGCTAACTACTTCTTGTATTTCTGCATCAGTTGCATCTATGTACTACTGAAATAATGCATGAACTGCATCTTATGATTCCTTCCCTATCTATATATCTTACTTACACCTCAAGCTCATTGGAAACAATCACTTGAAATCACTTTTCCCCAAACCTGAATGACACTAATGCTATTTCTTACACTTTATCCCCTCATTTTTACATCTACTGATATTGTAGTCATGCCTTGAACATATCCCTTACCTTAACACACCTGTACAAGTGTGCATCACAACAATCTTCTACCTCTAATCAATACCTGATCACTCAAGTTCCTGATACACTCAACTTCCCAAAGACTTGCTGTGAACCCGTGCATCCTTCAAACCCATCAGTTCATAGTCCAACACCAATACACATAACCAAAACGACACCACAGAAGTCTACAGGTGAAGTTTTCAGTTATGGTGCAACTGCTCAAGTGTGTTTGCAACACCCAGTAGTCACAGTCGCACTGTGACTGATCGTCACTCCACAAGTATACCAATTACATACTAACTCAACCAACAATGTCACAGTCCATATATATATATATATATATCAACCATTAGTATAGCAATATACACATAGAAAAAATATACTAAAATAATGCATTAACCCAAACACTAGGTGTGCAAATTAGGACATTCAAATATAACTCTATGATGCTCAACCAATAGGAATACCAAAACCCCAAATACTTCGTGTTAATCATATAGATATATCAAATGCATAACAATATAACTAATACAAACTGTTACAATAGAATTTAAAGTGAATTACAAAAAATTACCTAAAATTGATCTCTATATCACACGGTATCGTAAAATACCATGATACGGCTTACACGTATCCATTTGTGAAAACGTATATACTCCCACAACTCTGATCTAAGTATAATTAAACCAAATTGGTCTCATGACACACACTTAATGTGTCAATCTCGTAATTCTCCCAAAATATATACAAAAACCTATGTAGAAGTCATAATACACCACCAAATAGCCTAGAACTTCTTTATATAGGTTGGTCTATGCAATTGGAGGATTTCTAATGGTCAAATGCATGATTTAGAAGCTAGAATGAAGGTAAATTCAGAATTATACCTATTGGGAGATGGATTTCTAATGAAATACATAATGGCCATAATCCGAACACAAGCACCTTGCCAAAAGCTTCCTCTCCAAGTGCTTCTTCCAAATCCAAGCTCCAATGTTCTTTGAGTGATGAAAATGAGAGAAAATAGGAATAAATTGAGAGAGATTGATGGAGGAATGGAGTAAATTGGGGATATAGTAATTTGAGGATCTAGAAATGAATGCAAAAAAAGAGGAGAGAGAGAAAGAGAGGCTCTAATAGTGGCCGGCCCTTAATTGTCTAATATGCCCCTACTTGTTAGTTATGGAGAGGATTAGGGAATGGCTAAATTGGAAAGCTTCTAATCTAATACAAATTAGTCTAATCCATCTAATTAAATATGGAAATGGATCTAACTTGGGCCTAGTCCAATGTTGGCTTAATCATTGTCATGACAAGTCTAATTGGGTTCGTAACTGTCAAATCTAACTAATAGGCTAGTCCACTAATTAATGAATAATAGCACAACCACAAATATTAATTATTAATATATATAAATAACTATTAATCATAAACAAATAAATTATATATAAATTTCCTAAAATACCCTCATCTAGAATATATGGTAGTGACAATCTACGATATTTCTATCATCATCGGTGAACTTTGGCTCAGACGTGAAGAGAGTCCAGCCATTCATGAAATAGTGCTCTCTCCTACCAGCGGGGACCGTATCGTACTTCTACTTCATCCCTCGGTACCTTCAGATCAGGGCATCGACAACCACCATGTTCTCATCAGTCTCAGGGCTCATTAAGGACCCGTAATGCAGGAGAAGCTTATCCATCAAATAATGGTAAGAGATCTCAAACCTCTTGAAATATCCTTTACATGGGTGTTCCTCCACCTTCTTAGAAAAGTTGCGGAGACCCCGATTGATGCAATATGCAATGGCCGATAGAAGGGCCAGCTTATGGCCGAAATCCAATTTTACGGCCGGAAGGATGAGGGTGCGGATGATCATCTCTATCATCCCAGACCCTCTAGGGACTACGTAGTTGTGAAACAAAAGCATCAAGTATCCCTCTAGCAAGGCTTTAGCGGATAACTTATGGGTATCCATATAGAAGTAGTTGAGATTCTCTTTGAGGTCATTAGCTCGTCAAGAGGCTCATCCCCTTTCTCCGAGGAACCATCAACTTTCTCACCCTCGGCAGCAGCCAGTTCCCTTTGTGCATGAATTGAATCAGTCACTTCCTGTTTGGATCATGGAGCCCGAACATGAACTCTAGTTGACTTCTTCGATTCCAAAAAGTGGTAGCTGTGAAAGCATGGAAAATCTAGATCCATGCTCTAAACAAACATTCACCCCAAAGTCGACTCAGAAGAAATTAGGCCGCAAAATGACCATGCGACTCAGAAAAAGTAGCATCCATGTGCCTCCAAATATTGGCTGCATAAAGGCCTGACACAAGATTATGTCTGACAAAGAATTCTGACAAAAATAATTTTCTAAATGTCTCGAAAGATGTGAGCACACTAAGCAACAAAAAGCTCTCATCAAACTAATAATGACTTCTGACAAGTGTACAATGCCACGTGTATGGGGCCTCATGCACCCCAGACTACATGTGCTCCATACGACTCTGGTCCTATGCTCTCAAACTTTATGTGCTCCATGCTTCTCTAGCCCAATGAATTCCAAACTCCTTGTGTTTCGTGCGTCTCTGGCCCCATGCTTTCCAGACTCCACGCATCCCTTGTGTCTCTGGCCCCATGCATTCCAGACGCCATACGTACCATGCATCTCAAACTCATTACGTCCAACGTGACAAGGTTTCCTGAGATAAAAAATTTCTGTTACGATTCTCTCCAACTAAAAGCGGACCACGTGTCAAGCTGCCAAGTCACACTAACAGAAGACAAGAATCGCTAGGATCTCTAGCAACAACAAATCCTAATAAAAATGTCCACATAGTAGCTAGTCCTGGACTCAACCCATAATATGCGCCCACAGTTGCAACCGTATTCTGTTAAAGGAGCCCCCTACGGCCACCAAACAAAAGTACATACGACACCTATAGCCCATCAACATGATGGCAATAAATGGAGACAACTTGGATGTCCCAAGGGCTGGCATTTTCTGCTTCAGATAGACCATACCCCTCTAGGAGAAGTAAGTGTGTGCACACAAGCTCAGAAGAGAGAAGAGAGAAGAGAGAAGAGAGAAAAGAGAAAAGAGAAGAGAGAATCTCGCATTCACTCTTCTGACCGTAAACGGAGTAAAAGAGTCGCTGCAGTACTCGATCTCTATCGTCACACTACCCAAATAAAAAAATTCTGGAGACTCTGTTGGGGACTTCTTTCTCCTCTGATGAGAAGGACGTGACACAATATAATGCGTCAAAGCCATATTCGACCCAGAGGATGCTGGTTGTATGCTTCGACTAGCAAGCCTTTGAGGAAATACTCTCTGAGGGCGACGCCTCTCTAAGGCTGGTAAAGTCTAAGAAGATCCATAGGACGTGGATTGCAAAGATCGTTGTGCCTCACCTAACAAGGAAGCATGCGCTCCCTGTCTCTCTCTCTCTCTCTGTCACAGGGATCGCACATTATGTGTCTACTTCTTATGTGGCAGCCTCTTCTAACAAGAAGAGTGCTCAGCACCTGAAGACCCGTAGGACATGGGTTACAAACGCCGTTGTGCATCCCCCAATTGTGGAGCATGCTCTCCATGTCTCTCTCTCTCGGCCACAAATACCGCATATAATGCGTCCACCTCTCATGTGGCAGCCTCCTCGGACAAGAAAAGTGCTCAGCTCTTGAGCTCTGGCAGAGAAAAATATTACGATACCAGGAGTTCGAGTGCTAAGACAAGTTCCATGTGGCTACGTCAAAAATTGCATGAGGAGGACTATGCGTCACCGCTCGACAGCCGTAAGCAAATGGCCTCGTGCGGCCAAAATAGCCACCAAAGTTTCGTAGTCGACAAAATTTCATGCATCGCTGACTCCATGTACCTTACTAAAAAAGAGAAAGACATAAACTTGGACTCTTTATACTACCCACTGGAGCGTGCTAGGACAAAGAATTCTATGTCAATGTGAGCTCGCCAAGCTCAAGCAATTTCTCATTCGACTGACAGTCAGCAGGCGTCGCTTACTATGCGTGCCCCTGAAGGAAAGTCGTACAAAAATGGCCCGTATATCTAGCCCACAGTGGCAATCGGACAGGGTCATTCTAAAGAGTGGAAACTTTGGGCAAGTTCTTGCATGAACCCCAGGCCAGAAAGTAAAATCAATGCATGCGCACCTGTATGATCGGTTTACACGGGCTCATAAGGAGGATGCAAAGAATAAA
Source organism: Iris macrosiphon (assembly GCA_036927795.1). Classification (NCBI taxonomy): domain Eukaryota; kingdom Viridiplantae; phylum Streptophyta; class Magnoliopsida; order Asparagales; family Iridaceae; genus Iris; species Iris macrosiphon. The sequence continues at coordinate 167,607,334 of JAYESA010000006.1, read as the reverse complement.
TCAACGTCTGTGCAACCGTGATCAATCACAAGTGCAAAGTGAGAGAAACAACCATGGCATACGAAGTGTCCTCCCCATGGTATTACTGTACCAATATTATCATTAACTACTGATGCAACAAAGTAGCAGTACCTATAAAAGGCAGTATTCTAGCGGTTGCAACCAAAGGCTTCCACGCGGCTGCAACCTGGAGAACATGTACAAACACTAGAGGAAGATGAGCTTCCCTATGCCTCATACTATTCTGATCAGAAGGCCCCCTCCATGAGGGGAGGTCAGAAGTCCAGAACCTCTAGTTCATTATTCTCGGCCAATGAGTCAAGAATACGTATCCAAGGAGGAGACTCAGCCACTGGGGGTAGTTCTTCCTCAGCACCTCACATGGCTACGCAAGTTGGGGGTTGTAATCCCCTGACCTTTATGAAAATCTGGCATTCCGAGAAGACGGTGACTCCCAAGAAAAATATGCCGAGAACCCTGGGAGTAGCCACCCTCATCAAGAGGATGCAGCTTTCTACACTGAGGGTAGTATTTCCTCCTAATCTGAAGAGGATACGGACATACCGATTTTCTCGTATGACTATTCATGACAAGTGTCTGAGATAAAAATTATGATGTCCATTATCCCATCTATTTCTCCCCATATGAGAATAACATACATGGCAGGGAACGATCACGAAGGCCCCAACAATCGACAGTGCCTCAACAACTTTGAGGCCATGATGCAGACCATGAGTGTGTCAATGCAATCCTTGACCCAGAAAATGCTAGAAATAAAGTCAAATATGGCCCAACTGTCACGACCCGCACCCGGAAAATCGGGCATGAGTCGTGGGTACGTCCAGCCTACGCCGCAGCATCGGCGGTAGAACGCTGTCTAGGTCAACTAACTAAATAATAATCTCACACAAAAATCGGGCATGACCTCTCCAAAAGGAGGGCAACCACACAAACAATATATATAATCTGCCAAGATCTCAACTCCAAACGGAGGAGCAATATCATAAAGATAACCACAAAATACTCAATCACGAATCTAAGCACGATAAGATAACACAGAGATCTAACAACTATAAAGTCTAACCACCAACTACTACTACAACAACCACAACATCAATAATAATAATAATACAACAATACATCATCCAAAATAATATACAAACAAGGTCTCAATCCAAAACCGGAGACAAATCCGGTGCTAAAAGCTAATAAAAACAACAACAAGATCCTAGTGATCCCGGCTACCAACCCGGAAATCACCTCTAAACTAGGGGGTCCCTGTCTGCACCGTCGACAGGCTCAGGTCCATAGAAAGTCGGACACCAATCCTCCGGATACTCTGGAAAAATATGTCCAGTCAGGACTGGAGCAAGTACATCTCTAACAGTAGTTCCATTTAAATGATAAAAACTATAAAACAGTTATAGCAAGTAGCAAGAAGAATAAAATAAAGTATGGAGCAAGAAATATACACATGTCACTGGTGCATAAGGTAAAGATGCATGGATATCAGAGCAAAATAGTAATAACTGCAATATACAGGAAATCTAAGCTAAGATCAAGTCCGTGCACATAAACGTGTAGTGAGTCCAGCATGAAAAACATGTAGTGAGTCAAGTCCAGAAACATGTAAGTGAGACAAGTCAAGAAATGCATGAGAGTCCAGACTATAAAGAATGAACTCGGTGTCTTTGAAATACTTGTTTCGACATGTAAACGGCTAGGGGTAAGTACGGCTCACCGCGCACTGGGTGCACGGCTGCTATCATTCCAGATTAGACCAGAGGGAGTGATTCCTGATGATGCCAGATAGGAATATTTACATGTCTACTCGAGTATTTCCCCGCCCCGACTAATACAAGTGGATCCAAGACCCGACACGCAAATCAAGATGAGTCCAGCCTGTACATGAATGATGCCTGTAGGTGATGCCAGTAGTGATTCCAGAATAGAGGCCAGAAACATGAAATGTACGTGTCGCAAGTAAATGAATCCAGAAATATCAATCAGTGTCCCGTGTGGTGCCAGAATAATCAGATGATACTATACTAGAAGCTGAATCATAATAAATATCAGATAATGAAAACTATCAGAGAATGTACTCGCCTGACGTCCTGAGCAACTGGCGATCCGAACCGGTGTCGCAAGAACCTAATGCGAAAAGCAAGGTTAAACAAGATTCTAATGAGTTAAACAGATATAAAATAATTAAAAATAGGCTTCTAGGGTCGTTCTAGGTCAAACGGGTCAAACCGGTGAAATCTGGGTGAAAAAGTCAACTCTGGGTCCAAAAAGTCAACTCTAGGTCAAAACTAGGTCAAAAGTTGACTTTGGCGGTCAACCGAGTCAACTACGGTCAAGTCTGGGTCAAACTAGGGTGCTCCTGAAATTCTAGGTCAAACCGAGGTCATTAAGCTAGAAAACTCACAAACTCGCCTCCTTGAGATACCGGGATACCCTCGGTATCCGATACCTCAACCTAGGCTACGCACCCCGCCTAAACCCGCTAAAACCTACGCTAGCACACGTAATTATATATATATAAACATATAAAAATTATTCCAAGACAAATCCTAGGCTATTGCTCAAAAACCCCGCTCGAAACCCAATACCTTGGTTATCTTAAGGTATTGAAATACCTTGGTATCTCAAGATATTGAGGTTTCGCTCTAAAACCCCTCTAACTAGCTATCTAGCTATTGAATATATACCTAGTTATTAATCTAGGCTAGATAATATATATATCTATCATATTTATATATATCTAAGTATGTATATACCTACGTATATATTTATCCACACACATTTACCCGATTACCCATATATACCTTACCCAACTCAAAATGCATATATATATACCTATCTAGATATCTATAGATATAGATATAACTATATGTATATAGATATCTATGCACTTAGGTAGATATATACCTAATACCTAGCTATCTATCTATCCATCTAACTATTATCTATCCATCTATAGATATATCTATCTACCTTATGTATCTAATTTAACTATCTAACTAGTTATTTACCTATCTATCTATCTATTAGTCTATCTAGTTAACTATCTATCTATCTATCAACTTATCTATCTACTTACCTATTTATCTATCAACTAACTAATACCTATCTATTTAATCTATCAATCTAACTAACTATCTAGCTAGTTATATATCTATCTATTCTATTTATATAGAAACATCTATCTATCTATGAATCTAGCTAGCTACCTATCTAACAATCTATAATATCTATCAATCTACTAATCTATCTATCTATTAAACCACTCTCCTTGCTACTGAACTCGCTGCTTGCTGCTGCTACTAGCGCTGCGAATACTAGCTGCTGCTGCTACTGTGCTTATCTGCTGCTGCTGCCACTGCTTTTGCTGCTACTGCACCTGCTTTGGCTGCTATGCTGCTGCTAGCTGCTGCTACTGCAGCTTTGCTGCTGCTGCAGCTACTGCAGCTGAAGCTGCTGCTGCTGCTCCAGAATCTGTCCCCCCCTCTCTTCTCTCATACACACACACACACACACCTATATATACACATATATATATATATCTATATATATATACATACATCTATATCTATATATATATAACTAAATATCTATATATATATAACTCTCATCTACACACCCTAACACACACACACTAGCACACTCACACACTAATACACACACACCTAAATATATATACATATCTATATATATATATATACACACATATATATCTATATATACACACACACTCAAACATATGTACTAATATCTATATACCAACACACACTAACATATATCTACACACACATATACACAAACACATATCTCTATATATATATAAACACACATACTCACATATATACTCACATATATCTATATATATATATATACACTAATATATATATCTATACATCTACACACACACACACACTAACATATATACTAATATCTATATATCCTCACTCACACACACTCACTCACACTAGCACACCCCCTCACACACACACTCTCACACACACTAGCACACACATAAACACTCATACATATATATACAAATATATATACATATATACACACTCACTCAAACTCATATATATATATATAGGCACTCTCTCACACTCACACACACTCACCTACGCACTAGCACACACTCACACAAGCACTCACTAACACACTCACAAACACACTCACACAAGCACTCCCTAACACGCTCACAAACACATAACCACACATATATATATAAATATATATATAAAAACGCACACACAATATATATATACACATATATATAAACAAACACAACACAACGCACACCACGCCCACAACGCCCACCAACGCACGCCCAACGACCCCGACACGCCCAAACACCCAAAAATATATAAAATATAACTCGAAACCTCTAGCACACACTCCCCGATACTAACCCAACGTGCGTACAAAGCCGAAACGAGGAAACCAAGTCGAAATGGCCGTTCGGTTATTTCGACGAACACGTGGTGCGCGGCTCGGAAAACCTCCTGAAACGCACACCAAACGAACTCGGAATCGGCCCAAAATTTACCCACGCGCTCTACACGATGTCTAGATCCTAGAAAATGCGCTCCCGCGTCGATTCTAGGTCCGTGGCGGAAACGCACACGCACTTAGAATCGGCGACGACGAAAAGCCCCAATTTCGCCCGAAACGCCCGTTTCTCCGCGACACGGCTTCCCGTGCCCAAACGGAGACACGCACTCACCCTCACGACTCCCGACAACGTCTACCTAGGTCCATCTAACCTAGGGCATCACCCAAAATTGGGCCAAATTCGGATTCCACCCGAAATTGACACAAAACCTAGTGTTAAAGTCTCTAAACACTACCCAACTAGTTCCAACTTCCTCCCACGGGTAGCCTACGGGTCTAGGAAGGTTCTAAAATATTAATTACACTATAAAAGAGTAATTACAAGGGAAAATTTAGGGTTTACCTCTTGGGAGTTGGAATCCCAAGCCAAAATCTCCAAATCTCTCCAAATTCACCTCCTACAAGCTCCAAGCCTCAAATCCAAGCTCCAACACCAAATCTAGGCTCTACCCACCTAGGTTGGGGAAAGATCTAGGGTTAGGGTTACATAAAGAAGAAGGAATGGAAGAAAATAGGAAGAGGGACTTACTTTGGAGGAAGAAGGAGAAGAAGAAGAAGTGGAGAAGAAGAAGAAGTGAAGAAGAAGAAGTAGAATGAAGAGGAATGAAGAAAGGGGGCTGTGGGGCTGCTCACGGGAATGGGGCTGCTGGTCTCACGGGTGGGGAGGGGTAGGTAGGCCGGCCAAGTGTAATAAAAAGGGTTACACTAAGTTCCACATTCCCAAAACGCCCCTACTCACTCGGTTTTGGGTTCCGGGTTCCAAAAGCACTCAAACTAGCTCCAAATCTCTCCAACTAACCTCCTAAAAATAAAATAAATATTTCTAAGCCCCAAAATAATTCTCACAAGGGTGTGGGCTGGGTCGGACATGGGTCCACTAGGGTCTGACATGGGTCCAGGCTAGCCAAAATCCTAAAACAATCAAAATAAAAATAATACAATCAATAATTAATTATAAATACAATTAATTAAAAATAATGCACAATTAACCAAATTAAAAATAAAATAAAAAAAAAATACCCGGCTCTGGAAATGGGGTGGTGACAAGCCTATCCTCCTTAGAAAATTTCGTCCTCGAAATTTAAAGTCAATCACACTCCTCTAGGTCAAACCCCCAACAATCAAAGTCAAGAAATTCTACCTATACAACATACAAGATCAGGGTCCTACTGGTCGTGTTATTACAGTCTCAATCGGGGTCACTACACTATCTACCACAGCACAAGAAAATCTAACAGGTACTAATGAAGCACACCACAGGAATGGAAAAGGACAGGAAGAAGAAACAAGAGACAGACCTGCTAACCCGACATCCGTAGCATCGGCCTCCTCGACCGTCAACGCATAAGCCCTGCCCTGCTGGGGTGTATCCCTCTGCTGGTGCGGGGCATGATGCTGTGCCACAGATGGCCTAGCTCCAACTCTCTGATCCTGTGCTCCACCCAATGGAGGTGCAGTGGGGCAATCTCGCATCTGGTGAGCAGCGGATCCACAGAACAAACACACCTTCAGCCTCCTCCTACAAACATCCCAAGTGTGTCCTGCCTTCCTGCAGTAGGCACAAGTGGGCACCCTCTGATCCTGACTCTGCTGCGCTGCCTTCTGCACATAGGGACGCTTAGCTGGTCCCGCACTACCACTGGCACTGCCTGAATCATCCCTGCCTCTCTTGGACTTGAGCTCCAAGTCATCCTCTGCTCTCTGAGCGTCTCCTACTATCTGCTCAAAAGTTGCCTCGCGGTCGCTCCTGGTCAAAGACTTGACCGCCATAACCAAGCCCTTGCGAAACTTTCTCGCCTTGGCTGCCTCACTCAAGCCATCCACGAATCTGCCCAGACGGCAGAACTCCGCTGCGTACTCGTCCACTGTCATGCTCCCTTGGACGAGTGCCTCAAACTGGCTCTCCAAAGCACTGAGCGCCACATCTGGGAAAAACTTCTCCTTAAAAAGCCTCTTGAAAGCCTCCCAAGTAAGCCCTGGCGCCGCAATCCTCGTATCAGTGCGATACCACGTCAAGGCGAGGTCGAACATCTGACTGCCCGCTGCCTCTATCTGCATGCAGTCTGGAATCTGCGCTAGCCTGAAGATCCCCTCAATCTGCTCTATCCAGTCATCCGCGTACAGGATCCCTTCTGTACCACGGAACTCCTTGGGTCGCATCCTCTGAAAGTCGATAATACTGCCCGGCCTCGGATGCTGAATCTGATCTGCCTGTGGCTGAACCTGTGCCACCCTATCCACTGCCGTCATGGCCACCTGGTGGGCGTTCTCAATGCCCAGCCTCATCACATTCACCTGACGGTGCTACGCGTCCATCATCTCCCTGAAGAACGCAAACAACTGCGCGGCATCTACTGGAGCAGGAAGCGGTGGAGGAACCACCGAAACGACTGGGGTAGTCCTCGGATCAACAGGTGAAGGAGGATCCCCGAGAGAAGCAGATGCTCCCTCAACCGCAGGAGTGGTGAGTGGAGCGGTAGCAGCTGCCTGAATACGAGCCGGACGAGAGGTAGCAGACCTCTCAGTGGCAACTGCTGGAACGGTACGATGGGATCGTGTCTTCGGAGGCATCCTGAACACAGATCAAAAGAAGTCAATACGGCGCAAGATACGATATCATCAAAGAAGGACAGTAATATTTCAAAAGAAGCAATTTCAGAATAATTAGATTGGAATTGTTCCTAGTCGTGATTGAGTACACTCTCATCCTAGATCCTAGATCCTATAGCAGGCTCGCAGCAGTATAACTAAGTTGTTGTACCACCACGACATCGCACTAATTGCGAATCGAGACCTGCATGGGGCCGCCACCAAAAACGTGTCACGACCCGCACCCGGAAAATCGGGCATGAGTCGTGGGTACGTCCAGCCTACGCCGCAGCATCGGCGGTAGAACGCTGTCTAGGTCAACTAACTAAATAATAATCTCACACAAAAATCGGGCATGACCTCTCCAAAAGGAGGGCAACCACACAAACAATATATATAATCTGCCAAGATCTCAACTCCAAACGGAGGAGCAATATCATAAAGATAACCACAAAATACTCAATCACGAATCTAAGCACGATAAGATAACACAGAGATCTAACAACTATAAAGTCTAACCACCAACTACTACTACAACAACCACAACATCAATAATAATAATAATACAACAATACATCATCCAAAATAATATACAAACAAGGTCTCAATCCAAAACCGGAGACAAATCCGGTGCTAAAAGCTAATAAAAACAACAACAAGATCCTAGTGATCCCGGCTACCAACCCGGAAATCACCTCTAAACTAGGGGGTCCCTGTCTGCACCGTCGACAGGCTCAGGTCCATAGAAAGTCGGACACCAATCCTCCGGATACTCTGGAAAAATATGTCCAGTCAGGACTGGAGCAAGTACATCTCTAACAGCAGTTCCATTTAAATGATAAAAACTATAAAACAGTTATAGCAAGTAGCAAGAAGAATAAAATAAAGTATGGAGCAAGAAATATACACATGTCACTGGTGCATAAGGTAAAGATGCATGGATATCAGAGCAAAATAGTAATAACTGCAATATACAGGAAATCTAAGCTAAGATCAAGTCCGTGCACATGAACGTGTAGTGAGTCCAGCATGAAAAACATGTAGTGAGTCAAGTCCAGAAACATGTAAGTGAGACAAGTCAAGAAATGCATGAGAGTCCAGACTATAAAGAATGAACTCGGTGTCTTTGAAATACTTGTTTCGACATGTAAACGGCTAGGGGTAAGTACGGCTCACCGCGCACTGGGTGCACGGCTGCTATCATTCCAGATTAGACCAGAGGGAGTGATTCCTGATGATGCCAGATAGGAATGTTTACATGTCTACTCGAGTATTTCCCCGCCCCGACTAATACAAGTGGATCCAAGACCCGACACGCAAATCAAGATGAGTCCAGCCTGTACATGAATGATGCCTGTAGGTGATGCCAGTAGTGATTCCAGAATAGAGGCCAGAAACATGAAATGTACGTGTCGCAAGTAAATGAATCCAGAAATATCAATCAGTGTCCCGTGTGGTGCCAGAATAATCAGATGATACTATACTAGAAGCTGAATCATAATAAATATCAGATAATGAAAACTATCAGAGAATGTACTCGCCTGACGTCCTGAGCAACTGGCGATCCGAACCGGTGTCGCAAGAACCTAATGCGAAAAGCAAGGTTAAACAAGATTCTAATGAGTTAAACAGATATAAAATAATTAAAAATAGGCTTCTAGGGTCGTTCTAGGTCAAACGGGTCAAACCGGTGAAATCTGGGTGAAAAAGTCAACTCTGGGTCCAAAAAGTCAACTCTAGGTCAAAACTAGGTTAAAAGTTGACTTTGGCGGTCAACCGAGTCAACTACGGTCAAGTCTGGGTCAAACTAGGGTGCTCCTGAAATTCTAGGTCAAACCGAGGTCATTAAGCTAGAAAACTCACAAACTCGCCTCCTTGAGATACCGGGATACCCTCGGTATCCGATACCTCAACCTAGGCTACGCACCCCGCCTAAACCCGCTAAAACCTACGCTAGCACACGTAATTATATATATATAAACATATAAAAATTATTCCAAGACAAATCCTAGGCTATTGCTCAAAAACCCCGCTCGAAACCCAATACCTTGGTTATCTTAAGGTATTGAAATACCTTGGTATCTCAAGATATTGAGGTTTCGCTCTAAAACCCCTCTAACTAGCTATCTAGCTATTGAATATATACCTAGTTATTAATCTAGGCTAGATAATATATATATCTATCATATTTATATATATCTAAGTATGTATATACCTACGTATATATTTATCCACACACATTTACCCGATTACCCATATATACCTTACCCAACTCAAAATGCATATATATATACCTATCTAGATATCTATAGATATAGATATAACTATATGTATATAGATATCTATGCACTTAGGTAGATATATACCTAATACCTAGCTATCTATCTATCCATCTAACTATTATCTATCCATCTATAGATATATCTATCTACCTTATGTATCTAATTTAACTATCTAACTAGTTATTTACCTATCTATCTATCTATTAGTCTATCTAGTTAACTATCTATCTATCTATCAACTTATCTATCTACTTACCTATTTATCTATCAACTAACTAATACCTATCTATTTAATCTATCAATCTAACTAACTATCTAGCTAGTTATATATCTATCTATTCTATTTATATAGAAACATCTATCTATCTATGAATCTAGCTAGCTACCTATCTAACAATCTATAATATCTATCAATCTACTAATCTATCTATCTATTAAACCACTCTCCTTGCTACTGAACTCGCTGCTTGCTGCTGCTACTAGCGCTGCGAATACTAGCTGCTGCTGCTACTGTGCTTATCTGCTGCTGCTGCCACTGCTTTTGCTGCTACAGCACCTGCTTTGGCTGCTATGCTGCTGCTAGCTGCTGCTACTGCAGCTTTGCTGCTGCTGCAGCTACTGCAGCTGAAGCTGCTGCTGCTGCTCCAGAATCTGTCCCCCCCTCTCTTCTCTCATACACACACACACACCCCTATATATACACATATATATATATATCTATATATATATACATACATCTATATCTATATATATATAACTAAATATCTATATATATATAACTCTCATCTACACACCCTAACACACACACACTAGCACACTCACACACTAATACACACACACCTAAATATATATACATATCTATATATATATATACACACATATATATCTATATATACACACACACTCAAACATATGTACTAATATCTATATACCAACACACACTAACATATATCTACACACACATATACACAAACACATATCTCTATATATATATAAACACACATACTCACATATATACTCACATATATCTATATATATATATATACACTAATATATATATCTATACATCTACACACACACACACACTAACATATATACTAATATCTATATATCCTCACTCACACACACTCACTCACACTAGCACACCCCCTCACACACACACTCTCACACACACTAGCACACACATAAACACTCATACATATATATACAAATATATATACATATATACACACTCACTCAAACTCATATATATATATATAGGCACTCTCTCACACTCACACACACTCACCTACGCACTAGCACACACTCACACAAGCACTCACTAACACACTCACAAACACACTCACACAAGCACTCCCTAACACGCTCACAAACACATAACCACACATATATATATAAATATATATATAAAAACGCACACACAATATATATATACACATATATATAAACAAACACAACACAACGCACACCACGCCCACAACGCCCACCAACGCACGCCCAACGACCCCGACACGCCCAAACACCCAAAAATATATAAAATATAACTCGAAACCTCTAGCACACACTCTCCGATACTAACCCAACGTGCGTACAAAGCCGAAACGAGGAAACCAAGTCGAAATGGCCGTTCGGTTATTTCGACGAACACGTGGTGCGCGGCTCGGAAAACCTCCTGAAACGCACACCAAACGAACTCGGAATCGGCCCAAAATTTACCCACGCACTCTACACGATGTCTAGATCCTAGAAAATGCGCTCCCGCGTCGATTCTAGGTCCGTGGCGGAAACGCACACGCACTTAGAATCGGCGACGACGAAAAGCCCCAATTTCGCCCGAAACGCCCGTTTCTCCGCGACACGGCTTCCCGTGCCCAAACGGAGACACGCACTCACCCTCACGACTCCCGACAACGTCTACCTAGGTCCATCTAACCTAGGGCATCACCCAAAATTGGGCCAAATTCGGATTCCACCCGAAATTGACACAAAACCTAGTGTTAAAGTCTCTAAACACTACCCAACTAGTTCCAACTTCCTCCCACGGGTAGCCTACGGGTCTAGGAAGGTTCTAAAATATTAATTACACTATAAAAGAGTAATTACAAGGGAAAATTTAGGGTTTACCTCTTGGGAGTTGGAATCCCAAGCCAAAATCTCCAAATCTCTCCAAATTCACCTCCTACAAGCTCCAAGCCTCAAATCCAAGCTCCAACACCAAATCTAGGCTCTACCCACCTAGGTTGGGGAAAGATCTAGGGTTAGGGTTACATAAAGAAGAAGGAATGGAAGAAAATAGGAAGAGGGACTTACTTTGGAGGAAGAAGGAGAAGAAGAAGAAGTGGAGAAGAAGAAGAAGTGAAGAAGAAGAAGTAGAATGAAGAGGAATGAAGAAAGGGGGCTGTGGGGCTGCTCACGGGAATGGGGCTGCTGGTCTCACGGGTGGGGAGGGGTAGGTAGGCCGGCCAAGTGTAATAAAAAGGGTTACACTAAGTTCCACATTCCCAAAACGCCCCTACTCACTCGGTTTTGGGTTCCGGGTTCCAAAAGCACTCAAACTAGCTCCAAATCTCTCCAACTAACCTCCTAAAAATAAAATAAATATTTCTAAGCCCCAAAATAATTCTCACAAGGGTGTGGGCTGGGTCGGACATGGGTCCACTAGGGTCTGACATGGGTCCAGGCTAGCCAAAATCCTAAAACAATCAAAATAAAAATAATACAATCAATAATTAATTATAAATACAATTAATTAAAAATAATGCACAATTAACCAAATTAAAAATAAAATAAAAAAAAAAATACCCGGCTCTGGAAATGGGGTGGTGACACCAACAACTATCAAGAGCCTCTGGCCAAGCAAGCCTGGACCCCAGGATAAAAGAGGATTCAAATAAAACTTCTCCACCCGCTGGCAGTAACAATCTCCTACCCGGATCGTCTGCTCCTTCCGCAGTCGATAAATCTTGGAAAGCTATAAGGGAGGTACAAGAACTCCAGACCCGCCTAGACTCTATGAACAATCGGGACTCATTGCGTGAGCTTAGGATCCGAAAACTGTATCCCCTCGAGTGGAGAAATGTACCGCATTCGCCCAAATACAAGCCCTTAAACTTGACTACATATAATAAAAATATATTTCTCCGTCAATTCATGAGTTATTTCGAGACGGCAATGGGGCATCTGCCTCACAACGATGCCCTCTTAACTAAGCTCTTTGTCGAAGAAATATCTAAAATAGCCTTCGATTGGTTCTATAGCCTCCAGGACAACTGTATTTCGTTGTTCGATGAGCTCAAAGGCCTTTTCATTGCTCAGTTCTATGACGAAAGAAATGACATGATGATGTCCTCTTTAATGGATATTACACAAAGAAAGAAAGAGTATGTTGTCACGACCCACACCCAAAAAATCGGGCATGAGTCGTGGGTACGTCCAGCCTACGCCGCAGAATCGGCGGTAGAACGTTGTCTAGGTCTGTTATAGGTCAACAATTTATAACTCGCAAAACCTGTCAATATAACCTCTCCAAAAGGAGGGCAACCACGCAATATATATAAACTCAATCACAATAACTAGGAAAAGAGGAAAAGCACGATAAGATATCACAAAGAAACAAGAACCAAAGAGAGCAATACAATATCCAATATACAGTCCAAGTCTCACAGAAGCAACAAAATAATAAATACAGTCATCCAAAATAGCAACTGAAAATAACCCAGTGAAACCCATCTAGCTAAACTAAGGTGCTAACGGTGTCTCCTCGACGGGTTCTGCCTCAAAAACCGGGTAGCAACACTCCTTGACTCCTGGCCCGTAGAATGTCGGGCAAAATCCTCAGGATCCTCTGAAAAAAATATGCCCAGTCAGGACTGGAGCGAAGTATATAACTCTGAAAAAAACTCCAAATGCATGGTGAGGTGTATATGACTAGCAATAAAAAAATATACAAGATGCACAGGTAAATAAATATATGGTGGAACAGATAAAGTAGCTACAATGTAAAACTGGAGAACAATACAAGTAGTAGAGAAGTAACTGCGTGTGAGAAAATATGAATACTAGCTAAGTGCCTTGAGCACAAGTTCGTTATGTGATCGGCTTAGGTTGCACATGAATAATCTACGATAACTCCATTATGCGTAAGTTGCAATCGACATACACATGAATACTGTTTGGCTTTGATCACATAACCAACTCCTACTCCCCTACCCCACTAATACTCTTGGATCCAACCACGACACGCTACGTACATGATAAATAACTCACGCACACGAAGGTGAGAACATACGAAGCACATGATAGCACATGAGAATTAATTCCCGAAGTACATGATGAAATACACGTGATAGAGTACCCGCTGAACACGGTAAGGGGGATAATATCTTATGATGGGATCCAACTAGTACCAGCTCGTGAAACAATGTGGCAGAATCAAGTATTACAGTTCTAGAACAGGTGATATATACGCTATCATAAAATGAAAACAATCAGAGGTAGGTACTCGCCTGACGTCCTAAGCAACTAATGAGGATCGAGATCCGGACTGGCGTCGCAAGAACCTATCACGAAAAGCAAGGTTAACGGGGTTCTAAAGAGTTAAACTGATATAAAATAAGTAAAAATAAGCATCTAGGGTTATTCTAGGTCGAACGGGTCAAACCGGTAAAATTTGGGTCAAAAAGTCTACCCAGGATCCAAAAAGCTAACTCTGGGTCAAAACTAGGTCAAACGTTGACTTTTGTGGTCAACGACAGCAATTTTGGTCAATGCTAGGTCAAACTAGGGTGCCCCTAAAATTTTAGGTCAAAACTAGCTCATTAAGCTAGTAAACCCTCAAACTCGCCTCCTTGAGATACCGGGATACCCTCGGTATCCGATACCTCGACCTAAGCTACACACCCCGCCTATACCCACTAAAAAATATGCTAACACACGTAAATATATACACCAATACATATAAAAGCAACTCTAAACTCAAATCTAGGCAATCGCTCAAAAACCTCACCCCGATACTCAATACCTTGGGTATCTCAAGGTATTGAGATACCTTGATATCTCAAGGTATTGAAATATCCAACTAACCCCCTCTCTAACACTACTAACTAGCTAATATCTAGCATAAATATATATTTCTAGCTATATATCTAGGCTAATATATATATATATATATATATATATATATATATATATATTACACAAATACATATATATCCATTACTATATATATATATATATATATATATATATATATATATATATATATATATATATATATATATATCGATACATATATATAGCTCTCTCTCCCTCTCTCACTACCTGCTGCTATTGCCGATGCTACGCCTGTATACGCTGCTTCCTGCTGCTGCCTCACCAAGCTGCAGCTACTACTACATATACTGCTACAATTGCTGCTGCATATACTGCTGCTAGCTACTACTGCGGCTACGCAGTGAACCGAAGCTGCTGCTGCTGCTACCACGTTGCACTGCTGCTGCAGCTGCAGCTACATTATTCTGCTGCTGCTGCAGCTACATTATTCTGCTGCTGCTGCTACAGTATTCTGCAGCTACTTAATTGCTGCCTTGCTGCTGTAATGCCTACTTGCTGCTGCTGCGCTTCAATAAGCCACTGTCTCGTTACTCTCTAGCTGCTCATTCATCTCCCCCTTGACACACCACACACACACAGACACACAAGCACACACACACTCAGTTATATATATATATATATATATATATATATATGTATATATATATTTATATATATACGCACACACACAACCATAGATATATAAACACACATACCATATATATATATAGATACACTTACACTCATATATATAGGTACACACATAGAGACACACATACACACACACATATATATATATATATATATATATATATATATATATATATATATATATATATATATATATATATATATATATATATATATATATAAACACACACTTAAACACAACCACACACAACACACACACACAACACCCCACCAACACACGCACAACCACCCAAACACCTATAAATATATATAAATATATAAAATATAACTCAAGAACTCTAGCACATACTTTCCGAAGCTAAACCAGCCCGCACACAAGCCCAAAATCTAGAAACCAAGTCGAAATGGCCATTCGGTCATTTCGACGAACACGTGGAGTGCGGTTCGCGAAACCTTGTGAAACGCACACCAAACCTACTCGGAATCGGTCCAAAATTTATCCACGAGTTCTAATCGATATCTAGAACCTAGAAAAAATGATAACTCTCCGATTCTAGGTCTGTGGCAAAAACGCGCACGCAAGCGGAACCTACGACGATAAAAAAAATCCCAAATCGCCCGAAACGCCCAAATCTCCATGACACGACCTCATGTGTCCGAATGGGGACACGTACTTACCCTCAAGACACCCAAGCACGTCTACCTAGGTCCGTCTAACCTAGGGCATCACCTAAAATTGGGCCAATCTCGGATTTCACCCAAAATTGACACAAAATCTAATGTCAAAGTCTCCAAACATAACCAAACAAGTTCTAACTTTCTTCCACGGGTAGCTTTAAGGTCTAGGAAGGTTCTAAACTACTAATTACACTATATAAGAGCAACCACTAAGAGAAAAGTTAGGGTTTACCTCTTGGGAGTTGGAATCCCAAGGCTAAAGTCTCCAAAACTCTTGAAATCACCACCCTCAAGCCTCCAAGCCTCCAAACTAAGCCTCTACACTAAGTCTAGGCTCTACACACCTAGGTTAGAGAAACGTAAAGGGTTAGGGTTTATATCTATGGAAGAAATAGAAGAAGAAAGAGAAGAAAGATGATGTACTTACTTGAAAATTGAAGTTGGAAGAAGAAAAGAGTGGAGAGTGGAAAAGAAGAAGAAGTAAAAATGAAATAAGAATGGGATGGGGAAGGTTTCGACCAGACCAAATAATGTAGGGTTAGGGCTTGTGGTCTAAACATAAAGACTAAAATACCCTCCAAATAGTCATGCTTAAGCAATGGTTTAGGTTTAGGGTTCACTAACACATTCTAACTAATCTAAAACTCCCCAACTAACTAAATAAAAATATAATAATTATTCTAAACCCATAAATAGGTCTGACAAGGGTGTTGGTTGGGTCTGACATGGGTCGACTAGGGTCTGACATGGGTCCAGACTAGCCCAAACCCTAAAACAACCAATAGAAAGATAATATAATCAATAATTAAATATAAATACAATTAATTATGATCAATACACAATTTACCAAAATAAAATAAAAAAAATCCTATTTTCTAGAATTGGGTAATGACATATGTATAAAAAATACATCGAGCAGTACAGACAAGCGACGCTGAAGTTACCCCTTGGTAACCCTGAGTCCACGTTGATGGATACCTGCCGGAGGAATCTTCTTTCCACAATCAGGCTCTGGATGGGCGACTCTCAGTTTAAAGACTGAACGAGGTTCATCCTCAATATTGTCGGTGTCGAGAAGAAGGTGAAGGACGCCCGCCTCTTAGAAATAAATATCCATGTCGCTGATGAAAGAAAAAAGTGCCCTTACAACAACAATAACGACAATAACACCCAGGATGGCAAGGAGAAGCAGGCTCTGGTCGCCAATATAGCCAAGAAGCCTGAGTAAAAGCCCGCAGAGGTTCCAAAACTGAAGGAAACATATTTCTTCGAAGATGATGACGTCATGGCAATCTTTGACGTGCTAATGAAGGAAAATAAGCTCCGGCTCCCCGACGTCAAGCGCCCTGTTGAGACAGCCGAGGTGAATAATCTGAAGTACTACCACAACCATCGTTATGTTAATCATGCAACGCAAGAATGCCTACTCATTGAAGCGGTACATCCAACGTCTGCTTGACACCAAGGCCCTCACTCTGGACTTCGATGACAAAATAGTTGTCGTGAACATGGTATCTCTCCAGTTCGACAACTTTCCGTCGACAGAAACCCAAGACGGAGTAATCCCGATCCCCTAGAAAATAATGGAGGTTGTCAATCTCTCGCCAGCTCGTGACCAAACATCCAGGCTGATACCTCTCACCACATCATGGGGGAAGGTAATGTGGGTACATCTTTATCTTTCTCTAGACTTGATGCAGCAGACAACACCTTCTGCCACCAAGTCCAAGGGCAAGAAGTCTAAATTCTACTACAGGATTTCTATCCCTTCCGAAGAAGCTATTACAGGAATAACAAGGTTAGGTTTGGCATACCAACGAGAGTACGACATCCCTGACGATGGTGTATTCCCAATCGCTGCATCCGATCTGGGTCCATCCTAGCCTCCAGCAGTGGATATGTCCAAGCAGAAAGAAACTTGCTTCGACAAACCGTTGTGCAAAGATACCGCTTAGGGGCAGGAAAAGTCCTACAACTTTGACATCTTAGCACAGCTCGTCAATACTCCAGCGAAGTTGTCACTCTTCAAGGTTCTCCAACTTCCCAAAGACACTCGAGTTGCTCTGAGTGAGGCATTGCATAATACCGACACTTACCTGGAGTAGGTCAAGCCCCAAATAAGGATTATGCCGCATGCCCCTATTGCAATAATGTGATGGAGGCGATACCCAACATCATGTTCTCACAAGAAGATATATTGCTGAGAAATAATAGGCACGATCGTCCTCTGTATTACACAGGGTACATTAGAGCCATCAAGGTGGACTGAATGCACATCGACCCCAGTTCGTCAATCAGCATCATCCTGCGGAGTCTGCTTCAGACTTTGGGCATCCCGATGCATCTCCTGGAAACAACCAAGACTTCCATCAGTGGCTTCAACGTAGGAAGGAGATACCATTTAGGCAAGATTCGCTTGAAGTATCAGATTAGCGACTTGAAAACAGAGGTCACCTTCAATATCATAGGTGTAGACATATTCTACAACGTCATATTAGGACGTCCATGGATACATCAGTATATGATCGTGCCATCAAACTTGCACCAATTCGTGAAGTTCTTCGATGATCACGGCGTCGTCAAGACAAATTTTTTTGACGTTGATCCATTCAAAGGGGTCGAGGCCTACTACGCTGACTCGATCCTTTATAAACAAGCCCACCAAGATGAATGTGGCAATGGTGCCGACAATGAGGCAGATACTATGACAATGTCGGATGAGCCCTTGAGAGTCCATCTAAAAGCACATGCTCCCGACACAGCTCCTTCTCTCAGAGTAAAATTTTCCAGGAAAGCACCTGAACCTCGGTTGTTCACCTCCGTAGACTGAGTCAATCACTTAAGGAAGATCTGGCACCTACCACGACTTCCGAACCTCTAGTGGTAAAGTTGTGCAGGAGACCTCCAAATCTGTTGTCCGCACTGAGGATAGATCTTGGGAAGGAAGAAATAGAGGAGTACGTAGCCGCTCATACTAACATCCCTTTTCTCGACGGTGTAATTTTAGAAGATGAGATACCTTATTTTATCAATAAACGGCTATCTTTGAACTACGCGGATATTGCACATCTCAACGAGTTATATTCCCTTGAGCCCACTCTGAGACAGTACCTGCATACACAGGTGACTACCACCTATGCAGTCAACCGGATTCTCGTATGTCAAAACTCCTACTTCATAGTTCCAGCAAGAAAGAGGAAAGGCAAACTCATCATCTTTGGCAGAGTACAAAGTCCCCAATCCTCCATCCCAAAGGACTGGAGACAGAATCTAATACCGGCAAAATGCCACTTTGTTGGTATAACTCTCACGCTAAGCACCTCATATAGAAGATAGGGTATAATCTGAAAGACGCTAAGGACTTGAACTATGGTAAAGGCCAATGGCTACCTCTGTGTCTGCAGGCTCCGGCAGACAAGCCCGAGGATTACTACTATACGATCAAGCATGGCTTAGGGTACGTCACGCCTCCTATAACCCCCGAAGGCTCGGATAAAGGAGATGAGTTACACTCTCATTCTTTATAATATTTCTCTTGGAACTATAACATCAGTATCAGAGAGATGCTCAAACAAATATAGTCTGCCAACATGGTGTCAGCTGACCCTGAGGAAGATGATAAGGATCCACATAAGCTCTTTAAAGTAGAACGGTGGTCCAACGCCTAGACGCACAATGGGAGATATGGTTCGAATAGCGAGAACCTTCCATTGAGGACAAAGTCGTATAAATCAATCTGGATAATGAATCGTTCCCTAAACCTATCTTCATCAGCAAGAGTCTGTCCAATGAGGATCAAGAATTCCTGCTACAGCTCGTCAGGGAATACATTGATGCTTTTGCTTGGAGTTACAAAGATATGCCGGGACTGGACCCTAAATTGTGGTCCACAAACTCAACATCATGCCAAACGCTAAGCCGAACAAGCAACAACAATGCCAGTTTCGGTTGGACATCATCAACGCCATCGAAGCTAAAGTCAAAAAACTGATAGCTAGTGGCATTGTTCGCGAAGAACAATATCCGGATTGGGTAGACAACATCATTCCCATCGTCAAAAAGAATGAGAAGATCCAGATTTGCATTGACTTTCATGATCTAAACCCCGCATGCCCTAAGGATGAGTTTTTCCTTCCGATCACCGACATAATGATCAACAACACTTGTGGCTTTCAGCGCATGTCCTTCATGGACGGGTTCTCAGGACCAATCAAATCAAGATATTTTCTGACGACGAGAAGCACACATTATTCAGAACACCGATAGGAGTATACTGTTACACAGTCATGTCCTTTGGTCTGAAGAACGCCAGTGCTATATACCAGTGAGCTATGAGCACCATCTTCTATGAACATCTATCCAAGACGGTGGAGTGTTACGTTATGACATCGTCGTCAAGAGTCACTCCAAAGATAATCACCTTCGAGACTTAAAGATTGTGTTCGACCTTATGCGTGCGAACCAACTCAAGATGAATCCCATCAAAGGGTATCCATTTAGACCCAGACAAGACTAAAGAAATCCTTGAAATACGCTCACCGAAGAACCTCAGAGAACTTCTTAGCCTTCAAGGAAGACTGAAATACATCAGGATGTTCATATCAAACCTCTCTTGACGTTGTCAACCATTCACTCAGCTTATGAAGAAGGGAGTCTTCTTTGTCTGGAACAAAGAATATCAACACGCTTTCGACAATATCAATGAGTATCTCATGAAATCCTATGTATTAGTGGCCCTCGTTATGGGAAAATCCTTCTTACTATATGTACGTCTGATGGATCACTTCTTCGGGGCTCTGCTAGCCTAGACAAGCGATATAGGTCACGAACAGGCCATCTACTATCTCAGCAAAATAATGGCCGACAAAGAACACAGGTACAACCCTATTGAGAATGAGTGCCTCGCTCTTGTCATTGCCATTCTGAAGACTCGGTATTACGTGGCAGAATGAACTATCCATGTGATCTCGCGAGTTTATCTGCTCAGGATCCTTATGACTAAACTCAGAGCGCTCAACTCTCGCCTAGCCATATGGGTAATAATTCTGTCACCATACGATATGGTATTTTACCTGCAAAAGGTGGTCAAAGGCCAAGCATTAGCTGATTTTCTAGCAGCCTATCCTGTACCAAAAACCTCCAAGTTGTACGAGGAGATCCCAGATGAGGTATCAGACTCAAACATAACCACAAGCGCAGAAGCTGTTTGGCAAATGTTCTTCGACGGTACTTCAAGAACAGGGCCCAAAGGCGATATTGTTGTTGGCGTCGGGATAGTAGTAATTTCCACACAAGACTTGGTCATTAATCGGGCTTACTCCTCACAGAGCCATGCTTCAACAATGTGGTAGAGTACAACGCTCTCGTCATTGGGCTCCAACTGGCTAATCAAATGGGAGTTGACTACTTAGAGGCCTATGGCGACTTAAAATTGATAGTCAATCAAGTCCGAAGTGAATATGAAGTCCGAAATGAGGACTTGATTCCCTACCATCAAGTTGCGCTCAGCATTATCTCCACCTTCGAGGGTTTCTTCATCGAGAACGCCCTCAACTGTAAATATCGAGGTTGACATCCTGGCCGGCCTCGCATCCTCTCTACTTATTCTGGTCAATACTCGTGAACTAATCACGGTGGTCGATCAAGAGCTGGTCTTCCCGAAAAATAATCTTTGTCTATACCTGAACTACTCAGTAAAGACAAGAACCGACTCACAAGACTGGAGACTCCCATTCATAGACTACGTAGTCTACGAAATTCTCCCCGAGAACCCAAAGGAAGCCACTTCGATCAGAAAATGTTCCCTTCGTTCTATTATAATACGGCTACCAAAATAATGTATCATCATTCCTACGACGGTCTTCTGCTAGGATGCCAATCGAATACAGAAGTGAAACAAGCTTTCCACGAGACTCACGATGGGGTTTACGGTGTCCATCAACCTGGACCCAAGCTACAAGACCGTCTCCGGAGAATTGGTTACTATTGGCCGAGAATGGTAGCATAGGCTGTTGACTATATGAGAAAGTGTCGAGCGTGCCAAATCTATGCAGACTTTATCCACCAACCTTCTGAGTTCCTATACCCGACCGTTGTATCTTGGCCATTCGAAGCCTGGGGCATGGATATCATAGAACTGATCATTCCACCTTCGTCTATGGGACATCGGTTTATCCTCGCTATTATCGACTACTTCTCCAAATGGGCAAAATTTATACCACTTGCTGAAGTCAAAACACCAAACATGATCAACTTTGTCAAGCATCATGTCATATATCGCTTCAGCTTGCTAAGGAGGATCATCCAAGATACTAGTCCACAGTTTGCAAGTCATACTTTTTATAAGTTTTTTGACAAAAATTGAATCCAGAATATAGCCTCAACGGCCTATAATCCAGCAGCAAATTGTCTGACGAAAGCATTCAACAAGACTATCATAAAGCTACTCAAAAAGTTCATGTTCTCAAATAAGCGCGACTGGAATGAGAAGCTTGGTGAATGTATCTGGGCTTATCGAACAACGGTCCAGACGCCAAATGGCAGCACGCCACTCCCCATCGAGATCCAAATCCTCTTACTCTGAGTGGCTCTCTCCAACCGGCTAACCATCGACGATAATCACCGCCGACGGCTAAAAGAGTTAGAAGCACTCGACAAGAAGCACCTCTTAGCTCAATATTGCATTGAACTATACCAATCGTACCTCTCAGGAGCCTTCAACAAACGGGTCAAGAAGAGGACTTACCAAGTGGGTGACCTCTTCCTGACAGTAAGAAGGCCGACAAGTTCCAACCCAAATGGGAAGGCCCATTCGTCATAAAATATGTATTCTCCAACGGTGCCTACTGACTGGCAAAACATAATGGTGACTTGCTCATGATGCCCATCAACGATAAGTTCCTAAAAAAGTACTATATCTAAGGCTAGGTGTGTACTTCTCTCTATTCCTATGAGGATAGCAAAAATGTACAGGATTTCTACTTTTGTTTGTTCATCCCCAGCGAGTGCTTATGTACGATATTGTCCTTCCTCAATAAGCCATTATCTATATTCAAGAATCCTGGATACACAATTGATAATGGATCCTAAAAAACTCCCCAGTGGGGCATTCCCCAGGTCCATCTGCACACTCCCACAAAGACCACTCAAAAACCAGTCTCATTAGACGCTAGCCATTTTTATATTACCTCTGAGCTATCGGCCTAACGATCTCCCCAGCAGAGTAACCCTCAAGTCTATCTATATTCCTGGGTAGACCACACTCAGCAAAACCACTCCTCGAAGAGTTTCTTGGACATTGGTTCACGTGCATATTACCTCTAAACTACTGTCATAATATTTTTTTCGGACGAGTTTTCCATGTCCATATTACCTCTATGCAAACCTTCCGAGTTTGCCTATCGATTATCACATCCATATTTACCTCTGATATCGGTTGTCATCTCAACTTATCACCCGTACTTAACTCTAAGTACGCCAGCGGTGTTAAGTTCACAAAACCTGCCACGTCCATATCACCTCTGTCAGGGCTTCTCTCAAACCTTTTACTTGCACTCAGGTGTGCAAGAAGTAATGGGTCCACAAAATCTATCACGTCCATATTACCTTTAATAGGGTTTCGTCTCACATTTATTACTTGCACTCTCGTGCGCAAGAAGTAATAAGTCCACCAAAGATCCCCCAGTAGGATGTCCTCGATGGAAGCAAATAGTTCACATCCATTATCTCTGAACTATGAGTTGCCCATGTTCCCTATCCAAAGAAAACAGCCACGTACATATTACCTCTGGTTCATTTTCTTTTCATTCCATAAAAATACCAGAATCGTACCTAACCCCTCAGTATGACTATCGATTATCTTACATCCACGTTACCTCTGAGCTATCATCCTCGCATCCTTCCTAGTAGGGTTTGCCATGTCCTCCATACCTCTAAGCAAAACCTTCGGCTTTACTATCAGTTATCACGTCTATATTACCTCTGATATCATTCGTCATCTAATCTTAGTACCCGTACTTAACTCTAGGTACGCTAGCGGTATTAAGTCCATAAAACTTGCCACATCCATATCACCTCTGGCAGGGCTTATTTCGAATATATTAATTACACTCAAGTACACAAGAAGTAATAGGTCCACTAAGATCCCCTAATGGGATATCCGTGAAAGACTACGGTATTGTGCTACGTCCATATTACCTCTAGTACAATACCCAAAGTCCATAACATATAATGTGCCAAATATAAAAAAAGAAATTCTAAAATATGAGAGACTTTATTGATTAATATTCAAGATCATGAGTACATATGATAGAAATCTATTACATTTAAGGGTTTTTCATCAGTATTCAAGGTCATGAGTACATATGATAAAATCTATTTTAAGGGTTTCCATGAAGTCTCGCTGATGCGAACCTTTTTCATTAGAGGAGCCCCTCTGTGCTGTCGTTGCTACTGACACAAGTCGAGCCCACAGTAAAACTCAATGCTTTCTGGATTATCCATCCACAATGCAAATCTCAGTATATGGAAAAGAATTCATACTGATGGATAACAAGGAAGGAGCAGGAGCAGGCGCTCTACAACCATGTGGGAAGACCGAAGATAGGAATGATACTTAATCGAAATCCTGTCATCGACGCCGTAGGCCCCCGTCCGGTAGCAAGCCGCATAAAGGAGAGATATGCAGCTATCACGTTGCACAAACGGGGATAACTCCGTGCATGATGCAGGATGTTCATCCCCGTCTCCTGGATCAGTTTTTGGCGAACCGTCCTCGCCTTCTGGACCAGTTCTTGACGAGGAGCCACCATATAAGGTTGGCATTCTCTTCAAATGAAGGGTTCTATGATATCCTTCCATGCTCCATCTTGGGCACCGCGAAAGATAGTAAAACCTTCATAAGGATAACACATATAAGCCTCAAACGTAGATTGAAAAAATGTACAGCGGCCTCATGCCACTTCCAAATTCGCAGCCATGCGTAGGAGGGGATACCTCGAGATAGCCAAGGCCTCATGCATGAACGGGAGAAATTCTCAGCCATGCGGCCAAACCGTAGATGGTCTGATTCCTCATCCATACAGCCAAGCCATAGATAGGCTCTGTGTGCATGTTGCAGATGATTGCACAACTATACAATAGAACTCTGTGGGGGCGAGGCCTGAGCGTGTTCTAGATGATTTCTCATCCACACTATGAGGCCTGTACTTGTGTCTCTGTATATGTGTCCCATCCATCATGATACATTCTCTTACCTCTAAAGAGAATGCCAGCATCAGGGGGCCACGGATCATCGTCGCTCCTGACAAGATCCTCGAACAGATGAACAATAGCCCTCGGCATCATTTTTCATAAAAAGAGGGGAAAGCTGAGAGACAAAAGTTCTCTCTCCTCCTCCCTAGCCCACCTATTTATAGGCTCCTAGGGAGCATGAGAAGATCGAGTTGATGAACCATGCAGTTATGAGGATGAACCAGATGCCTCAATTTGCGTGATCTATATTTATCTCCTCAAAAATTGCTGTTGACTCAGAGTCCCAAAAAATCTCCTCGAGGATCAAGCCAAATCCTGAATTAAATAGAGATTTGATAGCCTGGCGAAGACTTTTCCATGCAACCCACCATCCATGCGGCCCAAAGTTATCTCCTATATGCTTCTTATTCAAAGTATCCCAAACTTATCAGTTTAAAATTTTTGAAAGGGGTCTTGTAGAAGCATACAAAATCTAGATCCATGCACTCAACAAACATGTGCCCCAAACTCGACTCAGAAGAAATTATGCTACATTATGACCATACGAAAAAGAAAAAGCAACATACATGCACCTCCAAATATTGGCCGCATAAATGCTTGAAACCGAGATTATGTCTGACAGAGAATCCTGACAAAAATGATCTTCTGAACGCCTCGAAAGATGTGAGCACACTAAGAGACAAGAAACTCTCGTCAGACTAATAATGACTTCTGAAAAGCGTACAATGGCACGTGTATGGAGCCTCATGCATTCCAGACTCCATACTCTCCATATAACTCTGGTCCCATACGTCCCAGACTTTATGCGCTCCATTCATCTCTGGCCCCATGCGTTCCAGACTCAATACGTTCCGTGCGTCTCTGGCCTCATGCATTCCGAACTCCACGCGTTCCATGTATCTCTGGCACCATGCGTTCCAGAAGCCATGCGTCCCATGCGGCTCAGACTCATTGCATCCAACATGGCAAGGTTCCCTGAGACAAAATTTTCGTTGTGATTCTCTTCAAATGAATGCGGGCCATGTATCAAGCTAACCAAGTTACGCAAACAGAAGACAAGAACCGGTAGGATCTCCAGTAACAATAAATCCCAGCAAAACATCTATGTGGCAGCTTATCTTTGACTCAACCCATACTATGCGCCCACAGTTGCAACCGTATTTTGTTGAAGAGCCCCCTACGGCCACCAAACAGAAGGACATACGGCACCTATAGCCTATCAAAAGGATTGCTATAAATAGAGGCAACTTGGACATCCCAAGGGCTAGATTTTTCTGCTTCAGAGAGACCAAACCCCTCCAAGCGAGCTACGTACGTGCACACAAGCTTAGGAGAGAGAAGAGAGATAAGAGCATCCCGCATTCACTCGTCAGACCGTCAACGGAGTAAAAGAGTCGCTGCAGTACTCGATCTCCATCGTCATACTACCCAGATAAAAAATATTGTATTTAGATTGTCTGTCTAGGATTTTTTGTACTCCTTTTGTTGGTTATTAAAGGAAGGATTCATAAACCTACATTAATGGCGAACAGTAGCGAGTCCAAGTCGTGATATAAGGCGAAGACCCCTCAATAGATTTCTTCTTCTTCTTTGATGACCGCTGATAAATTTCGTGATGGCATAGCAATTTCTAGTATACCGCCAGGATCTCCAGGTTTTGTGTTTCTAATTCTCCGAGTTTTTTATTACTCGTGGTATAATCTTCGTAGGGTTATTAGTCCCAAGAAGTTTTGAGACGGTATGCATATCATGTAAGGCCAGTCCCATCTTGTCGTCGAGCGTAAAAAAAGTCCCCGTGCGAAGGTTATAAAACTCCATCAGGGCAACGAAAAGGGGCGGTTCATCTCCAAACCATAACATGTACCCCTCATGGCAAAACATAAATCGGCGGCCCTGAGCTCCCTATTGAACTTCTTCAAAATCTACAAGGTCAAGCGATACCAGGAGAGGCTATCATGTGCCCAGCTAAGAGCCCGCAATTATCCTGTGGGATAGGTCCTCTTCTTGGCAACCTGATGAAGGAAAGTGTCTGCCGCATATATGCTAAGGTTTGGTCCCAGTTCACTTCAGACGAGGCCGGGCTTTAGTCCAAGCAAGGAGTATGAGGGTGAATCCTTCATGTTATAAAACTCCCCTTTGTTCTTTTCGGTCCAATATCGAACATTGCCAAGGAAAACCCATGTGGCTCAGGGGTCAAGTTCTAGCCCATCTATCGTGGTCCCATCATCACCTTCAGGTCTGACAAAGGTAGGTGATGTTCAAAAGAAGGAAAGTAAAGGACCATTTCTTCCTAGTCGTCCCCATCTTGGACTTAGAAGACTCCAGTGCATCTCCAAACAAGGAGTACGGCTTCTTACAGAAGTATCTTCCATCTTTAGCAGGAAAATACCCTAAGTTTATCTAGCTTAACAAGAAGGAAGGCATTTGCTCAGCAATCTTTTGTTGACATTCAGGGGGGAGATCTTTGTCAGTCTAGGTCTTGATGGCCTTAATAAAGTTTTTGAGGTTCATGGTCAACGAAAGCATACCGTGACCAAGGACTAGTTCGCCAGAGGGGGCGGTGGGCAAAGTCACTCTAAAAACCAGAAAGGAGTTAGTCAGAATCATTAAAATAAATATCAATATTCTAAAATGAAATACATATGCGACTAGGTTGCTCATACGGCTTAGCCAACTATGCGACAAAATTGCTTATACAGCATGGTTACTCATGCGGCCGAGTCAACCATGCGAACGAGTCACTCATGCGATATGGTCACTCATGCGGCATAATTGTCCATGCGGCATGGTTTCCCATGCTGCAGAGTCGGTCAAGCAGCCGGGTTGCCCATGGGGCTGGTCTACCCATACAATAGTGAGAAGTTAGCGCATAGACTCATCCATGCGTCCAACTGTGCATATGTGTCTCTATGTTTCGAACCCAACTTCGTCTTCCCCGATGAACCTACCTTTAATCGATGGATGAACGTCATCGGGAAGCAGAGATGGGTCAGCCTCGACAGCGTGCCCCTTCCCCTTGGCCTTGCTCTTGCCCTTTGGGGCCTTCTTGGCAGCAGCGACGGAGGAGGAAGTTTTAGGAGCCATGGCAGCAAGGAGGAAGATGAGAGGAAAGAACTTAAAAGTTTTGTAAAGAGATTTTCTCTATCCTCAAAGCCCCTTTATATAGGAGAGACTATGTGCGGCTTAGGATAACGACGACGGTCATTTCGAGTTTCGATCCATCTCGATCCGCATAACGGCAACGGATGATGGTGACTCCCCGGTTGTTGAGCTACTTTATCCCCTGACGGAGTAGAATCCCAAGAGATCTGCTCGATGATCGAAGCAAATCCATGTATTTAGTGATATGACAGCCTGACAGAGCCGACTATACGATAACATATCTAAGCGGCATGTCACTCATATGTGTCCAAAAGTGCTCCACCATGCTTCAATTCAAAGTATTATAAACTTGTCATTTTGAAAATTTTGAAGGGGGTCTTGTCGAAGCATAAAAATTATGCAGGCTGCATAGAGCTCATGCCCCCTCAAAGTGAAAGCAGGCCACAGAGGGGCCACATAGAACCCATGCGGCCCTAACAACCAAGGAGTTGGAAGCCTCATAATAAGAATCCATGCGGCATGAACATCCATGAAGTAAGGGACCGCATAAGATCCCCCGACACAATATTCGAAGCCTGTCAGAAATCCTCACACACCACTTATCATCTAGAGTACTTCGAGAATCGTGAGAGAGACGACGGCTCATAAAAAAATGATAAGTCACATCAGTGCATTAATGACTTCGTCAAATATTCTATACCACGTGTTCCCTCATATACAGCTATGGTCCTATACGACATCGTCATCATGCGGCCAAAGTGTCCATCCGACCAAGGCCAGACGAGAGCTGGCATGCGGCCACAACGTCATGCGGCCAAGTATCCATAAGACCAAGGCTAAATGAGAGCACATATGCAGCCAAGATGTTATGCAAGATCTTTCTGTTGCAACCGAAGGGATCCTTACACAATCAGTGCAGACCACGTATCCAACTGACCGAGTAACGCACACAATGGAGTTAAAAATGAGCCCGATATTTTATCAACAAAATATCCCAATTGATGCCACATGGAAGCATATCCGTGGTATTCGGCTACAGTTGTAACTGTATTCTGTTGAAGCAGCCCTATGTGGCCACCAAATAGAGGCATATGCGACACATATAGTCCGTCAGCAGGATGGTTGTAAATAGAAAGGCTAGCATACACCGTAAGTCTGGCTAGCCACGTACGTGCACACAAGATTAAGAAAAAAAGAATAGAGCATCCTCATTCCCTCGTCGGACCGTCAACGAAGTAAAGGGATCGCTGCAGTACTCGATCTACATCGTCACATTTCCCAGATCAAAAAAATTATACTTAAATTTTTTGTCTAGGATTTATTTGTACCTTTTGTTTGTTGTTAAACAAATTTTTTTCCAAAGTTATACATTAATGGTGAATACCCATATGTTGTAGGAGCTGCAATATCGTTTTCTTGCTTTCCACCACCTTTTCTATTCTGTTGATCCTTCTAGTATTTTTTGCATTCACTTCGGTAGTGGTCCACGTTATCACAACAGAAGCACTTTACATTCTTTCTTGTCTTGGATTTACTCATGAATCTACCATGATATTGAAAATTCTTACTTATATTTCTTCCCTGATTTTTTGTAACAAGCACCTCTGATTTTGACGAACTTGAGACTTTTTTCTCATCTCCTCATTCAACAACGTACTTGTAACAAGGTCCATTGTAATGACACCGTCTGGGGTAGAATTGCTTAGAGACACAACCAATGTCGGCCAATTTTCTAGCAGCGAACTGAGCAACAATAAGGCTTGCATCTCACCTTCTAAATTTATCTTCATCACTGACAGTTGATTAATAATGCTTTGGACTTCATTCAGATGTTCAGCAATGGACTTACCGTCTTTGTATTTCAGATTCACAAGCTTTTTAATCAAGAAAGCTTTATTCTCCGTCGTCTTCCTCTCATAAAGGCCTTCCATTTTTTTCCAAAGAGTATATGTAGATGTTTTCACCGAAACATGATGATAGACACTATCGTCCAACCACTAATGAACATACCCGAGGGCTTTCCGGTCAAGTTTCTTCCAATCAAACTCGGACATCTTTTTTGGCTTCTTTCAGTCATTCTCAATCGACTCGGCGAGATATTTGTAATAAAGCAGATCTTCTATCTTCGATTTTTATATCGTCCAATTATTCTCATTAAAATTACGTGTTCTGTTCCATGGCTTGCACACGACAACGAACCCTGCTCTGATACCACTTGTTGAGAAAAAGTTTTCAACTCTCTCCTATGTGCAACCACAAATAAACAAACACAAACAGATATTAAAAACAATAAGAGACAAGTGACACCAAAGTTTTTACGTGAAAAACCTCTTCAAAATGAAGAGTAAAAACTACGGGACCTCGTCCAGTAAAAATGTACTATCAATTTTTGGATTTACACTTTCTACCTCAGTAGAAGATTCACCACACTTCAAGAGCAATTTTTTCTTCTCTCTTGGATACACACAACTCTCTCTCTCTCTCTCTCTCTCACGAGATTTCTTATCTCTCTCTCTTGAGAATCATCAGCCATATATGTGCTGGATACAAGTTTTATGAGAGGTTATACAAATTGAATTATAAAGATACACCTAGATTTGAAATAATCAAATCTATTTAAAACTCCAACCACACCAATTTAAACTCCACGTTTAAATCATGCCTCTATCATTTAAGACATAAATTAAAAAAAAAATCATTTAATGCATGAATTTAAACTCTCCTCCTTAAGATATGCATATCCAACAATTTATCTATCATTTAAGGCATGAATTTAAACTATTCTCCTTAAGATAGGAACATCCAACAGTACTCTACATTGATATACTATATCTTTAAGCATATTATATTTGTTGTATATTCTCAACTTCCATTGGGTGGATACTTTTCATACAAGATAGTAGCTGATATTTTGTGTACTATGAATTTTTGAGAAGAAACATCCAATTTGTGTATGACACTGATTTTCTTCAATTTGTAAAATCTATATTGATTTGTTATCAAGACATTTGCATAGTTAATTTTTCTTATTCATTAATGTGTAAATATTATGCAGGTTTTTTGGTATGGCTCCAAAATCTGAGTTGGTTACTAAATTCTATGTTGATTTGTACAAGAATTGCTTACTATGGGTCTCATGTAGTGGTAACCTCGCTACTTTCTAAAGTGGTGACAATATCACAAGCTTTTTGAGTTCTTACCATGCTAGCCAAACATGAAAAGTAAAAATAATTGGATTACATGTGCTACTTTTCATGTTTCTGCCAAACAAAACAAAATTAAAAAAATGAGATTTTTTTTCAACCACAAATACGACACTTACCAAATAGTTTTGGGTAACTCCAAATTCAAAAAGTTGTTCAGAATTCCAACCAAAAAATATAGATTTACCAAAGACAAATTCAATTCCAAGTTACCAAACATACCAAACCTTTATGACAACCAAACAACTCCAAGTGTTAAATAAATATATGATATGTAAATCTAAAAATATTTTTCTCTTCCGATTTACATGATTCAAATATTCACTTCACCCAAGTTTAAACCACATTTATATCTATCCAACTACCTCACCTCTCAAGTCTTAGAACTCATAATTTGGTCAAATTTGGTCCCATGAGAAGGCGTGACCACTCAATTCAAGATTGGGCATTGTCATCAAAGTCTTAAAACCTTTAGATTAAGCTTTTCCCAATGTTGGTCCCTCCTCTCTCACTCTATCACCTACCAAATGAGACACCGTCGAGTAAAGAGAAAGCGACACATATTGCTATTTTTAGGTCGGGGAATTCGCGCCCACTCATCGATATTAACAAAATACTTGCCTCCACTATCCTGCAATTACCGAAACACCCTTCATGTTAGTGAAGGGACCGTGCTTAGTAGACGAGGGTGGTTTGGTAAATTTCAAGTTGGGGTTAGGGTTTCCTAGGTTTAAGATTGATTTTTGGGGGGTTATCAGTTCTCCTTGGGACTTTGTTTCTTAATGGAAGGTGTTGCTGCCATGTGAAGGAGATTCTCTCTTCTTCTACTCTCTAATCCAAGACATCTAATTATAGATGAATATAAATTTGAATCATTTAGGACACCCTTAAATCCAAACCAGATGATCACTTTTGTAATTGACTGCATTATCAGAATGTATGTTCATCCTCCAATCAAGTATTGACACATGATATTTTTATGCAAACTAAAACCACTTTGAAAATGGACTCTTTGTAAC
Organism: Iris macrosiphon; assembly: GCA_036927795.1. Taxonomy (NCBI): domain Eukaryota; kingdom Viridiplantae; phylum Streptophyta; class Magnoliopsida; order Asparagales; family Iridaceae; genus Iris; species Iris macrosiphon. Next base: position 167,574,835 of record JAYESA010000006.1, on the reverse strand, counting down.
TATGTGCTTTGTCTGGTCTTGTTTTTTCGTTCAACTTAAATGTTATCTGGTTAGGGTAAATCATCCAAACATTCCTCTCCAGGAAGTAGTGTTTTAAAAATCGAATTAGAAATTGATCCGATAAGATATTGGATCGAATCAAATTAGTTCAACCAGTTGATTCAAAACACTGGATTGATCTAAGAGGTCCAAGTTCAATCACTTTTGGACACTGATTATACAAAAAATATTCATTTATAACTTAGTTTTTGAAAAAACAGTAAAATCAACACTGACCTAAAAAAGATACCGGTTCACGAGTTAATTGGGTGAACCGGACGGTCCGATCCGATTTTTAAAACACTGATATGTAGACTGTCAACTTGATATCAATCTTTTATCGCTAGTACCAAATTTCACAATCAATATAATTATAAACATAAAAATGTCAATGTCATAAAATTCAAAATGACCATTAGGAAGTAGATAAGTATAAATTTTGATTTTACAATTCAAACTCATGCAATCAAGAAACACCTCCAAATTCTCTAAATTATAGATCTAGAGAAGAAAAAAGATAAATAATTTGTTATTGGAAGTTGCACTCATCTTTGTGATGCATTAGACCAAAGAGCGAGGAAACCACAATCTCAACATTTTTTTTCGTAAATGGTTATTTTAAATGGTGTTTACTACAACATTTGTTGTTAAAATCCCTCTCATCAACAAACCATAAGTGTAATTTTGATAAGAGTTTAATAATTATATAATATAACACGGTTACGTAAATGAAGGTCTAATATGTAGTAAGCTTCACATTATACCAAAACAAAATGGGAGAGTGTTGAGGGTCAAAATAAATAAATTATTATAATATTTGTTGCAACAATTATATTATTTTATATAGTTATTTGTATTTAATTTTTTTCTTTCAATTGATAATTATATCTTCACTATTTATTATTTTATTTTTTTAATTAGTGTTAGATATCATCTTAAGTTCCTGACACTACCGAAACTGGAGAGGATTAAAGGTTAAGCATTTAAATTACTGTAATAGTTGTTGCAATAATTATATCATTTTCCACATTTCATTTTGTTGTAAGTAAAACCAATTCTTTTAGGAATAAAAGTCGTAAGAGCAATTATGTTCAACTTTTGTTACGATAATAGCCGCAACACCACTTAATATATTTATAACACCATTTCCTCTCTCTCTCTTTTATTTAGAAGGTGTATGATTGGTCGTAAATAAAAAAAAAATATTTGTTGCACAATTTTTTACAAATTTTAATATATTATTTGATGTAAATGATGGAATATATGCAATAAATGTTGTATCATTTTCCTCCAACTATTGCAGCATATGTTGCTGCCAAAATGGATGACAATATTTGTAACACAATTTACATCATTTCCAATAAAAAAAATTAATACCATAAACACACAACTAAACAATAAATTTTTGTTTACCGTAACAAAAATCATAAGGACTTATGTCAATTACATTATTCCAAATAATAAATTTGTAAATCATGTGGCACCGTTTACAGGCAACCAACAATAAACTTACACAACACTTAAATAACAAATCTACATGTATATATATATATATATATATATATATATATATATATATATATATATATATATATATATATATATATATATATATATATATATATATATGCTGCATGAAATCTCTATTCAGTGTCTGCTTGGTGGATTGGATTGGCTTAACCGTAGCTAATTTTAGTTCTCTTCACCCTCATTAAAAAAATAAAAAAAATCAAATACACTTCGATGGCCAAGATACAGTTGACTCCTATCCTCCTCAGGGAGCACAGCAGCCTCTTACCGTTTTTTTTCCGTCGTATTGGAGCATAGAGAATCATTAGTAAAGCTCATATCACATTATAGATTCTAAATTCAAAATATAGAAGCTTATTTTGTATAGTAGTAAATTTTATCCCAAGTTCTAATTTTTAGATTTTCGGTCTCATCCTACCCATAGGTGCAAAGGGTTGGACCTCCCACTTTCTAAATTCTAGATTGTAGGAACTCATTTTGTAGAATAGTAAGTCTCAATTTGGAACCCAATTTTCTAGATTCTAGATTCTAGATTTTACCTTCTTTTTTTTTCACATCAATTTTTTACCACACAATCTTTTAGACCGGAGTTCAATTTATCATTTTCTACTATTCTCATACAAATCCAACTTCTACTTTTACATTTTTTTTAAATTTTGGAACCCAAATTGTATTTGCAAGTCCCAACTACTAATGATGCTCTTATGCACCACATTCTTCATTCTCTGTTTTACAAATAAAATTCAACACAATTTGCTTTAATTAATTATTTAATTACCGGTAGACTTAATAGCCTGTGCATGCTTCCCTCGTAATCAATGTGGACGACTAGGGATGACAATTTTCTCCAAATCCGACGGGGACTCGTTTTTTTTTCCTCGACGGGGGCGGGTTTGGGGATTTAAAAATTGGGGTCGGGGTCGGGACCGGGGTAGGGAATTAAAAAGAAAATTCGATTGAATTCGGGACCGGGTATGGGTATAGTATTTTTCGTCCCGGTAAAACCCCAACCCCGATTACTTATACCCATATGTTTTTGTTGTATGAAAATTTAGACCTCTATTTATAATATGTTTTGTGGTGTAGACTTATATTTAGTACTTGTATTTTTTTTATTAATATTTTGTTTTTGTTGTATAGTATTGTATTGTATTATATCATATCATTTTCTTTGTCTAATAGTATATTTGTTTTAAATATATCTTTTGGGAATAAAGATTTTTTTTTTAAGCTTATAATATATATAAATAATTTTTAACAACGCAAGGGATGGGGATGGAAAAATTCAGCCCAAAAATGTGTTGGAAAAAAAGTGCGAAAACCTTCCCCCAAACCAGAGAGTACCTGCGAGAGAACCGAGCAATACAACGCGCAAACCAAACACCAAACCACACAGAAAAATAATCCACACAGACACAGAAAATTTTGACGTGAAAAATCCTTGCGAAAAAAATCACGGGATGATCGGAGTCCAACCCTGAAGAACCTTCACTAATGGAATCAAGAGAATACAACCTCTACAAGTTCCTCCCGATCCAACACGGATCACCACAACACTTAGGAATATAAAATAGATCACACTACGAAGATAGAAGACAATAAAAAATTACCCAAAATTGATCTCCTCCTCCGAAACGGCCTCCAATCCTTCTTTCTCCTTCCCAAAGTTTCAATGGCACTCTTGCCTCCTTTTCTCCTCTCTTTTAAGATGATAGGTTAGGGTTAGGGTTTAGGAAAACCTAATATATACCCCCTAATCCCGCAACAAATCCTGGACCGTAGGATACGATCCAACGATGTATAAAATACCTCTAAATTTTCGTCTAGCCAGTCGACCGAACTCGGACCGTATTCGCCGGAGTTGGTGATTACGAGTAAATGAAGACAACAGCTTTCTGAAGCTTTTGGAGCACTATGACCGAACTCGGACCGAATTCGGAACGAGTTCGGAACAAACTCTGTCTCTCCCTGGACATCAGCTGCTTTTCCTTCTTCCCGAGCTTCTTTAACCTCACGAATGGCTCTCGTTGCCTCCCTGAGCTTCTCAGACCAAAGACGGCGCTCGTCACACTTTGGGGTGTTCTCCACATAGGTTGGGAACCCCAATCACTCCAATAAATCTCTCCCTTCACAACTATGTGGAGTGGATCGTCATTCCGACGATCTGCCTACAGTACTGAAACTTTTTCCTAGGAAGAATCTTTGTGAACATATATGTTCCGTTGTCATCTGTATGAACATTCTCAAGCGTCGCTTCCTTCATTTCCATAACATCCCGTATCCAATGATACTGGGTCTCAATGTGCTTGGACCGGCTATAAAATGTCTGGTTCTTCACAAGATGAATAGCACTCTAACTATCGCAAAGAAAATGATATTGCTCTTGCTTTAGCCCTATTTCCTGCAGCAGCTTCTTCATCCACAACAACTCCTTGCAAGCCTCTGTCGTCGCTATGTACTATGCCTCTGTCGTCGACAAGGCAACACACTTCTGCAAACGCGACTTCTACGATACTGCTCCACCAGTAAACATTATCACATAGCCTGAAGTCGATCGCCTCGTGTCTACATCTTCCTCTATATCAGCGTCGGTATACCCAACCAGCTTCGGCTCGTCACCACCAAATAAAAGTCTCCAATCGGTAGTGCCCTGAAGATATTATAGAATCCACTTGATGTCACGATCCGCACCCGGTGAAGGGACACGAGTACGTGGGTACGACCAGCCTAAGCCGCAACATCGGCGATAAAATAATGTCTAGGTCATCACTAACAAACTAGCATCTCACACAATATATAATATGTCAATAATATCTCAACTCCAAGGAAGAGGACAATATGATAATAATGGTATGATAAATACTCAATCACAATTCTAAAGCACGATAAGATATCAAAGAAGTCTAACATAACTATGAAGTCTAAACATCAACAACATCCAATAATATCAACAATAACCAAGTCTCAAATATAAGCCGAAAACAAATTCGGTACCAAATGCAAATAAAAACTAACTAGGATAACTAGTGATTCCAGCTAGACCTCCTGACAATCACTCATGAGTGTCAGGGACCATGGTTGCTATCCTCTCATATGGTCCATAGTACGTAGGACACCAGTCCTCTAAGTCATCGTTTGAAAAATATATCCAGTCAGGATTGGAACGAGTATAACCCAATAGCAGTTTTAATTAATTGACAAAGACTATAAAACAATAAAATAGAGGATATTATATACAATGAGAAAGCAATAACTGATGCAATGGCAATAATAAGAAGAGACAGTCAATATAAGCAATAGGGTATAGCCAATGCATATATGAGATGGAAGATAAAAGAACTACGATATCAAGTACAAAGCAATGTAATCTATTAACTGAATATGAAGAACTATAACTATACTAGGTATTTTAAAATACTATTTAGATATATGATCGTCTTGGGAGATTCAATGATTTACACCAAGGGAAAACTAGCTCAATCATACGTGAAGTGTATGATTAGCTAGTAGCCGATGATTTACACTACTTGTCGGTAGTTATTGATCATATATCTAGCTAGTACTTCCCCCGTCCGACTGATACGATGGATCCAACCATGACACGTTACTAGCCAATGTATCCAGTGTTAACCAATATTATCCAATGTTATCCAATACCAAACAAGGAGCAATATTCGATACCATTGCGATGAGTAAAGGTAACATCTCATGACTGAAGATCCAATGTCAATACCAATCCGTGTACCATAGTGTCAAGAATCATATGTAATATTTCTAAATACTAGAATTATAGTAATTATCAATAATAAAAACTACTAGAGAATATACTCGCTTGTGGTCAAAAGCAATGAATGTCAAACTATATCCGAACTGGTGTCACACAGACCTATATATGAATTTTTATGTCATTTGGTGTAATAAAGTGATAAACAAGATAAAATATGCTAAACATAGTTTTCTAGGTCATTTCTAGGTCGTACTAGTCAAACTAGGTTAATTACCTTATTTTGGATTCCAAGTTTACCTTTCTAGGGCTTGTATGACTAGACTAGCTAATACTAGCCTGCACCAGGTTTCCTAAGCCATACTAGCTAGTACTCTACACTTTATACAACATAATATATAATACAGCCTCATAAGTATCAATATATAATAAGTCTAAACTCCTATTACCTAATCAAAACTTAATACTTGATACCCAATCCTTACCTTGGTATCATAACTCTAATATAAAGGTTTACCCCCAAATACGTACCCTCACACCAACTCAACTAACTACAACACTTATCTCAATACACTCCATGAATACCCTTTAGCATCATATCATACTTAACACACACCGATACCTACACTAACTTGCCCACACCCTTCAATTATACTCACTTAACTAAAATGCACACATACACAGACTGATACACTAGGACACTCACACTTCAACTAACTTTCCAATATTACCCTACTTTACTGATCCCACACACCCCTCCAACAGCCACTGATATATAGATGGACCCCTTATCTGGACTGTATAGTATTCCTACTGCACATTGCAAGTAGTGACCCCAAGTCCCATATTTGCTTGTGCCTTGCTTCACTGCTGCACCCGCGACTAGCACTGTGACTTACAGTGCACAAACCACATTCGCTCAAGCAACACATATACTCAAACACATTGGCCACTGCTTGTGCACAACACATCTGCCCCCAACTCATCATCAACTCGACATTCAAACACCCACACCCTTAACTCAAATGCCTGGCAAGCTAATTAAGCCTTGCTGCTAACTGCTCCTCAACTTCACTCACTGAGTACTCCCATCCTAATTACTGTTGTTGCATCAATTTCAGGGAACTCCCTACCTCACAACTCATCAGTTCCCACTCCTTTCACTCTTGGACACAGGTGTATAAAGTTGCCTTGTGCACTGGCCACTGAACCAAGTGCACAACCGAGTCGGGCACAGGCCTGTAACACTTCAACAGACCAAGCACCAGGCTCTGCAATTGCACTGCAGTGCAAGTGTAAACACCCAGATTTTTTTTCAGAAATTTAAAAATAAAATTTTTGGGATTTTTCTGAAATTTTTAACTGATTAAAATAAATGTATTCTAGAATTAAATAAATTTTGTGATTTTATTAAATATTAAAATATTATGAAAATAATATTTTTGGGTGTAAAATAAAATATTAGACTTACTGTAATTTATTGGACCCCAGAACTATTTTTTAAAGACCTAAAAATTAATGTTTTTATCAAACCAAAACAAATCGAAATAAACCGAACCGGTTTAAAACCCTAAACCCAACTGAACCGGACCCAAAACCCTAGCGGGTCGGGTCGGGTCGGGTCAAATCCAATGCCCGACCCGACCCGACCCTACCTGAACCCGCAACTGCTACAGTAGCCATTAATCGCCCCGACCCTCTGTCTTCCACCCGCACTATTCCCTGCCGGCCGTAACCGCCGTCGTCGGCTGCTCGCCTCCCCAATGGCCGAGACCCATCGCCTCCTCTCTCCGCCGCCTCCATCCGTCGTCCCGTCGGTTCTCCTCCCCGCCGATGGGCCGCCGCAACCCTCTTATATAAAGCCTCTCCTCCGGCTACCCCCGACACCAGCACTGCCATCGCCACTCCGCCAGAGCCCCGGCGATGCCACCCCTCCACCGTGACCTCGACGAGGCTGCCCTTCACCAACCCTCATACCCACCGCCGCCGACGAACCCCGACCCTTAACCCACCGCTGAGGCTTCAGAACTGAGCCACCGACGATCCCCTGTCTCCGCCACCCTCTCCACCCGACTCCTTCGGCTGACCCCGAGCCTTTGCCGCTTCTCCCCGGCGACGGCAAAGCACTGACGAACAACAGCGACCCACAGCTCCGCCGTCGCCGCCGCCAGCAAGCTCTACCGTAGCCGCATCGAGCCACCGCGTATATGCATAATTTCAGTCATCTCCGACGCCCTGTTCAGGTGAGCAATTCTCTCTCCTCGTCATGCCATTTTTTGAGCAGTCTGTTGTAACCCATTCCCCGCGTGACCCTCTTGAACCGCGTGCAATTAGTTCGGGATATCGCGTCCTGTGTCGCTCGCAAATTGTGACGCAAAATCAGGAAAATTTATCCTATTTCTGAAAAATCAGAAATTGCCCCAAACTTCCCGGTTCACGACTGTTTTACGCACAACCTGTTAAATGTTTTCTAAATTAGCCTGAACAGTAATTTAGTCCATATGACCAAGTTTTAAATCCTATTTTTAGTTTATTTTATTGAGTTGTAGTTTGTAATATTTTTGAGGGTTAAAATGACCAAAATCTTGGTCTTTATAAAACCCTGATTTTCTCAAAACTGGGTGCGCTCCGCTAAACGAGGCAACTTGGTCGTGTGCGAACTTCACCGAAAGGTGCACTCCATTAATATCGACGTATGGGAATTCGCGAAAGTTGATTTGGATGTGCGTGCACACCGGAATCAACGCGTATCCGTCGACAATACCCTATATCGGCCCTGTTCTGAAACTCATTGTAACTTCATGTGTGCTCGTCGTTTCGAAACGAAACTTGCGCCATCGGACTTGTAGCAATACGCTAGTCCTGTGACCCAAGTTTGGTTCGATTCTGAGAACGTTGACAAAATCATGTATCTTGGGTCCCACGGCTCCACTTGACGGGCGATTTTGTGATCGGCTCATCAGAATCCAGTTCTGGACATTTTGTTGGGTTCGTATCATTATTCTGGACTTGTAGATACTAAGTTTGACAATTTTGGAGAACATTGTCTCTAGTACATTTTTCGGTGCGAAAGTGGGCCACATGTGGACCCAACTTTGACCAAAAACTATTATTTTTGCTCATGTATCTAACTTGGACTTATGGACAGGCAATTCTAGCTATTTGATATCTTCTGAACCAGATGGTAATATTTATTTCAGCAACCGGAGGAGTACCTGCAGATCCCGCTAATACCAGAGCAACAGTTGGAAACCAAATCCCAGGTAAGTGTACTTGCCAAATCTTGCAGTTCTTGTTACATAATATTCTAATGAATTATTTATATGTTGTATCTGTTCAACCTAGGACCGTGTGACATTACTTAACATCCGAACAAGATTCTGGTGTCAATGCCGTACGCGGAGTTGTGTAACGTCACCTAGAGTTGGATATCGAGACCCTATACATTCCATGCTTGCATTATCAAGTACGTCATACCACAGGACACCTGACACTATTCATGAGACAGAATCTTCCTGAAAAATATATGGTAATTCTGTATAGGTTACAAGATTCGTGACATAGATATTGCATATGCTTAGCTATCATTATGACTTGTTGCATTAGATATGATCTAGCGTGACATGGACATGAGATGTCGTGGATATGAGACGTATGATTATATTGGGTGGGGAGAGACACACAGGCTACAGGTTGATTATATTATTACGGTGCCGTAGCCTCTCCGAGCTAGGCTCCGACATGATATCACTACTACCGGCTCCCCGATACAGAGCTTGTAGTAGTCTCAGCCTGAGTTCTAGTGATGCTCTCATTTTGCATATCACTTAGCTGGTTATATAGTTTGCCCTATTGATTCATTTCATTTACTGCACTTATTTGGCTTGAGTTATTCTTGTACCTTGCTATGTCCCCTGAGGACCTGGAATCCGGATTATGTCCCCAGGTATAGCAGAGGAGTTCTATCCCGAGGTATACGGGGCAGGAGCAGACACTGGAGCTGAACCGATCCCCGAGGACGAGGTGATGGCCGAGGATTTCTCCTGAGTATCTTTTATTTATACTCAGTATTTGTTATTATTAGACTCTTTCGTTTCTGGTCTGTTGAACCATTATAACAGACTTATTTTCGGGTTGTTCCCCTATTTACTTTATTGAGACTTGATGATAGTTATATTTTATTTTGCTGATATTGATCATATTATTCTTCCATGGATGAGATTAGATTGTGACATATTTAGTAGATCTTTACTATTGTTTTACAGCTTAAGTACACCTTGATGGGTCCATTAAATTGGATTTGCCCATTAGTGTGTGCTGCTGGCCATTGCCACGTGTCCAGTCCCTCGGTATTTTGGGACTAGGGCGTGACAGAAGTACCCAGTGAACCTAACAGTTAACATGAGCCAATTTTATATTGGCCTGGTACTGATGGCTCTCCTACTACCTATAATTCATGCACACTGGTACCCAACCCCTTAACTGGATCATGCAGAGACCCTATCCCTCATATTACCGCCAACACAGGTACACACCCCTCCCCATACACTCACACCTACCTTAGTACACCCAGGTACTCTTCTTCAACCAAACTTGGACTGTTAGCAACAATTTACCAATACCAATACAACCTGCACTCACTCACACAACTGTGCATATACACATACACACTCACATGTATAGTCATTGCTCCCATGTGCACATACCTGAACTGGTGTTCAGTCACTGCACAACTGAACTGGAAGCATCCCCCAGCATTCTAATTACCCTTAATGTTGCTGCTGAAACCACACCAAAACTGGACAACAATATACTGAGGTTCCCCATGCTTCCAGCTAATCTTGAATCCAAACCTACACAACTATACACACAGCTATTTAATTGGTATCCCCCCTTCACAGACACAACACACACAATAAGATACACTATATGTATATACTCTCTCTAACATATATATAAGTATTAAATATATATATATATATATATATATATATATATATATATATATATATATATATATATCCTAATACCAATATATACACAATACTAACACTTCTCCAATGTCACGACCCGCATCCGAAAAGTCGGACATCAGTCATGGGTACGTCTATCCTACGCCGCAGAATCGACGGTAGAACGCTGTCTAGGTCACAACTATATATCTCTCTCGATAACCTATCAAGATAACCTCTCCAAAAGGAGGACAATATTACCATATATACATAAACTCAATCACAATAACTAGGAAAAGAGTAAAAGCACGATAAGATATCAACAAAAGAACCAAAGATAGCAAGTACAATATCCAAAATATACAGTCCAAGTCTAAGAGTCTACTACATCTCACAGTAGTAGCAAAATAAATAATACAGTCATCCAAAACCAACTGGGAACAAACCCAGTGAAACCCACCTAGCTATACTAGGGCGCTAGCGGTGTCTCCTCAGCTAGGACGGTCTCCTCCTCTATCTCAGGGTCACAACAATCGTCGACACCTGGCCCGTAGTAAGTCGGGCAAATGTCCTCAGGATCCTCTGGAAAAATATATCCAATCTGGATTGGAGCGAATTACATAAATGTGAACACAACTCTAAATAAATTGTAAGGTGTATATGACTAGCAATAGAAAATAATACAAGATGCACAGGAAAGTAAATACATGGTGGAACTGATAAAGTAACTGTAATGTAAAACTAGAAAATAATACAAGTAGTAGAGAAGTAACTGCATGTGAGAAAATAGGAATACTAGCTAAGTGCCTTGAGCACAAGTTCGTTATGTGATCGGCTTGGGTTGCACATGATTTATTCTATGATAACTCCTTTATGCGTAAGTTGCATAACCGACATACACATGAATACTATTTGGATTTGATCACATAACCAACTTCTACTCCCCTCCCCCACTAATACTCTTGGATCCAACCACGACACGCTACGTACATGATAAATAACTCACGCACATGAAAGCGAGAGCACACGAAGCACATAAAAATCAATACCCGAAGCATACGATAAAATACACGTGATAGAGTACCCGCTGAACACGGTAAGGGGGATAACATCTCATGACGGGATCCAACTAGTACCAGCTCGTAAAACAATGTGTCAGAATCAAGAATTAACAGTTCTAGAACAGGTGATATATACGCTATCATGAAATGGAAACAATCAGAGGTAGGTACTCACCTGATGTCCTAAGCAACTGGTGAGGATAGAGATCCGAACTGGCGTTGCAAGGACCTATTGCAAAAATTAAGGTTAAACGGGGTTCTAAAGAGTTAAACAGATATAAAATAACTAAAAATAAGCTTCTAGGGTTGTTCAAGGTCAAACGGGTCAAACCGGTGAAATCTGGATCAAAAGTCAACCCAGGGTCCAAAAAGTCAACTCTAGGCCAAAACTAGGTCAAAGGTTGACTTTGGCGGTCAACCGGGACAATTACGGTCAACTCTAGGTCAAACTAGGGTGCCCCTAAAATTTTAGGTCAAAACTAGCTCATTAAGCTAGTAAACCCTCAAACTCGCCTCTTTGAGATACCGGGATACCTTCGGTATCCGATATATCAACCTACGCTATACACCCCGCCTATACCCTCTAATATATATCCTAACATGTATATATGTATATATCTATATATATAAAAGCATCACTTATCCCATACACGGGCAAAAATTCAATACCTCGCCCGGATACCCAATACCTTGAGTATCTCAAGGTATTGAGATACCTCTAGCCTTACCCCTCTCTAACTCTAACTAACTAGCTAACTTCTATATATATACTTATATATACTACTATATGTAACATCTATATATATATATATATATATATATATATATATATATATATATATGCATATGGGTGAGTGTGTGTGTGTGTTGGTGTGTTTGGAGGTGAGTGTGTTTGAGTGTGTATAGGTGTGGTTGTTTGTGTGTTTGTGTGTAAGTGTGTGCCTATATATATATATATATATATATATATATATATATAAACTCGAAAATCCTAATACACACTCCTCAAGGCTAAACCAACCCGCGCGCAAGCCCGAAACCTAGAAACCAAGTCGAAATGGCCAATTAGTCATTTTGACGAACACTTGGAGTACGGCTTACGATACCTCGCGAAATACACGCCAAACCAAATCGAAATCGATCCAAAATTTATCCATGAGTTCTAATCGATGTCTAGAACCTTACAAAAATGCTAACTCTCCGATTCTAGGTCCGTGGCAAAATTCTACATGCACGTAGAACCCACGGAGAAGGAAAACTCCCAAATCGCCCAAAACATCCAAAAATCTGCGATACGACCTCGCATGTCCGAACGGGGATACAAACCTACCCTCAAGACACCCAAGCACGTCTACCTAGGTCCGTCTTACTTAGGGCAACACCCAAAATGGGCTAATCTCAGATTTTACCCAAAATTGACACAAAACCATAGGTCAAAGTCTCCAAACCTATCCAAACAAGTTCTAACTTCCTCCCATTGGCAGCCCTAAGGTCTAGGAAGGTTCTAAACAACTAATTATACTATATTAGAGTAATCACTAAGAGAAAAGTTAGGATTTACCTCTTGGGAGTTGCAATCCCAAGCCAAAGTCTCCAAAAAACCACAAATTCACCACTAAGCCTCCAAGCCTCCAAACCAAGCTTCTACACCAAATCTAGGCTCTACACACCTAGGTTAGAAAGAATGAAAGATTAGGGTTTGCATTAATAAGAGAAATAAATGAAGGAAGAGAGGGAAGGTGAAAATACTTACTTGGAATTGGAGAGAAGTAAATGAAAGAATTAAAGAAAGAGAATAGAGGTAGGAAAATGAAGTGGAAGGAAATAAAAAGGAAGGGGGCGATCATATAGGAGAAATAGGGTTAGGGTTAGAAGCCTAACACAAAGACAACAATACCCTCAACTTAAGTCTTCCAAACTAGGGTTTTCAGGTTTAGTATTTCTTAAACCATTATAACTAATCCAAAATAACCCAGCTAGATAATTAAAGATAATATAACTATTCTACACCAAGGGTTGAGTGTGACAAGGTCCAATAGGTCTGACATGGGTCCAACTAGCCAAAATCCTAAAACAACCAATGATAATAAATACATCCAACTAATTAAATATAAATACAAATATTTATGATCAATACACAATTTACCAAATTAAAATAAAAAGAAAATCCTATTTTTAGAATTGGGTAGTGACAAGCCTACCCTCCTTAAAATAATTTTGTCCTCAAAATTAAAAGACGAAACTAGGACAGGAATGCACGGAAAAGAAAGAACCATACCTCAAGGCTCGAAAAGATAAGGGTATCGCTCGCACATTTCATCCTCCCTCTCCCAGTTCGACTCACCTGGAGAGTGATGCCTCCATGCAACGCGAACCAAGATAATAGTCTGGTTTCTCAACACTTTCTTCCGCCGATCCAGAATCTCCACCGGCTGCTCTGGATAGCTAAGAGTAGGGCCCACCACAATATCTGAGTGATCCAATACGTGACTGGCATATGCCACGTACCGTCTCAACTGCAACACGTGGAACACATCATTAAATCCCTGTAGCGTAGGCGACAAATCTAGCCTATACGCCACAGCACCGAACCTCTCAAGGATGCTGAAGGGTCCGACGAAATGTGGTATAAGCTTCCCGCCTCCACCGAAGCGAATAGTGTCCCACGTCAGAGAAATCCTCAGGAATACCAGATCACCAACCTAGCACAAACAAGGTCTCAGCACTTAGTCTAAAACAAGCAATCACAAGCAAACACAAGAACAAAATCTAAATTCTAAGCTATACCTCAAACTCCAAAGGTCTCCGGTGGCTATCGGCCCAATGCCACTGCCTATCCTGCGCCACCCGAAGTCTATCTCTGATGAGCTTGACCATCTCCGCCGCATCCACTACCATCTTCGGGCCAAACAACACTCTCTCACCTACATCATCCCATGATAACGGAGTGCGACACCTCCGTCCATACAATGCCTCGAATGGTGATATCTCGATACTGGCTTGGTAGTTGTTATTATAAGCAAACTCTACCAAGTGCAAGTGATCCTTCCAAGAGCCTCTGAAATCTAGAACACAAGTGCGAAGCATGTCCTCGAGGGTCTGAATGGTCCTCTCTGACTGACCGTATGTCTGCGGGTGATATGCAGTACTAAACTTGAGCTGGGTGCCCAAGCTAGCCTGCAGACTCCTCCAGAAATATGAAGTAAAGTGACTGTCCCGGTCTGATACTATGCTCACAGAAACTCCATGCAGTCTGACTATCTGGCGCACATACATCTCTACTAGTCTCTCCATAGACGTACCCACTTTGAATGGTAGAAAGTGGGCCATTTTGGTCAACCTGTCTACGATGACACAAATCGCATCCTTACCTCCTAGAGAACGGGAAAGCCCAGAAATAAAATCCATGGTCACATGCTCCTATTTCCACTACAGAATGGGTAACGGCTGGAGCAACCCTACTGGCCTCTGCCTCTCTGCCTTCACCTACTGGCACACTAAGCATCGGGATACGAAGCGTGCTACCTCCCGCTTCATCCCGTACCACCATACATGCTCTCTCATATCTCTATATATCTTGTTGGCACCCGGATGCATAGAGTACTGGGATCGATGTGTCTCCTAAAGAACCTCATCGTGCAACGACTCAATCGATACATACAACCTGGTACCATACCATAATGAACCATCATCAGCAATGGTGAAGTCATCTGATACTCCAATCTGAACCTGCGCCCTGATGCTCCTCAGGGACTCATCCTTAAAAAGTGTAGCCCTGATCCGGTCTATCAACTCTGACTGAATCTGCAGTCCCTACATCTGCATCTTAACCCCAGGCACTATCATCTCAATGCCCAAGCTCTCTAGATCTGCCAGAAGATAACGATCTGTAGTCAGGCACATAGCTACCGGATACCTGCTCAGCGCTCCGCAACTACGTTCGCCTTCCCTGGATGGTACTGCAACAATATGTCGAAGTCTTTCATCAACTCCAACCATCTCCTCTACCTCATGTTCAGCTCTTTTTGGGTAAACACATACTTCAAGCTCTTGTGGTCAATGAAGATCTCCACACGCTCTTCGTATAAATAGTATTTCCATAATTTCAGAGCAAAGATAACCGCTGCTAACTCCAAATCATGGGTAAGGTAGTTCTTCTCATGAGGACATAATTGCCTGGAAGCATAGACAATCACCCTCCCATTCTATTGTAATACACAACCCAGTCCCTTCCCCGATGCATCACTATAGATAGTGAATCCTCCAGACCCTGATGGCAACGTCAACACTGGAGCTGTTGTCAACCTCCTCTTCAGCTTATCAAAGGCGACCTGGCACTCCTCTGACCAAACAAACTCTACGTCCTTCTGGGCCAGCCTAGACAACGGCTCTGCAATCGGGAAAAAATCCTGAACAAATCTTCTGTAGTAACCTGCCAGCCCCAAGAAACTCCTGCCCTCCGCTACTGAACTCGGAGCACTCCATGCCTCAACTGCCATGATCTTCCTCGGATCCACCGAGATCCCCTCTCCTGTCACCATATGACCAAGGAATTTAATCTTTTCAAGGAAGAACTCGTACTTCAAAAGCTTTCTATAAAGCTTCTCCTTCCTGAGAGTCTTCAGCACTATCCTCAGATGCTCCTCATGCTCCTCTGGGGTCTTCGAATATACCAAGATATCATCTATAAACACCACCACAAACCTGTCTAGGTGTTGATAGAACACCTTGTTCATTATATTCATGAACACTGTCGGGGCATTAGTCAACCCAAACGGCATCACCATAAACTCATACTGTCCATACCTGGTCTAAAAAACCATCTTCGGAATATCCTCCCTTCTTACCTTCACCTGGTGGTAGCCTGTCCTCAGATCAATCCTGGAAAACACCCTCGCTCTGCTCAACTGGTCAAAGAGACCATCAATACGAGGCAGCGGATACTTGTTCTTGATTGAGAGGTTGTTCAGAGCCCTATAGTCGATACACATCCGTATCGACCCATCCTTCTTCGGCACAAAAAGTACCAGAGCACCCCACGAAGAAGAACTTGATCTTATAAATCCCTTGTCCTGAAGCTCATCCACCTGCTTCTTCAACTCTACCAGCTCCTTGTTGTTGACTCTATAGACGTGCTGGAATATCGGCTCCGCGCCTGGCACCAAGTCTATAGAGAACTCCACATCTCTGTCTGGAGGTAACCCTGGCAACTCCTCCGGAAAGACATTCATGAACTCCTCTATCAATGGATGTGGCAACCTCTGCTCTACCACCAGGGCTCCGCAGAAGACTCCCTGGCTCTGCTCCGCTGCTCCTCTGGCAAACTCAAACTCTGGCCCTCCCGGCGGACTAAACAACACTCTGCCTCTACGACAATCTATACTAGCACGGTGCATACTCAACCAATCCATCCCGAGTACAATATCGTAGCTCGAAAGTGGCATTACAAGTAGGCACACACTCAACTCCCGGCCTCCCAAGGTAACTCTCCGGTCTCTGTAGACATCACTGACTAGGATGATGCCACCCCCGGTCGTGATCTTGCAGAGTCTAGCTAAAGGTTCAGCAACAAGATGGTGTCTAACCGCAAAAGATACAGACACAAAGCTATGGGAAGCACCGGAATCAAATAAAGCAAGTGCTAGAATAGAATCAAGAAGAACAGAACCTGAGATCACATCACCAACGGGCTCGGTCTCCTCTATGGTCAGGGCAAAAGCTCGCCCTTGCTGTCCTCCTCGGTGCTGCTGCTGGTGCTGGGAAAACCTCTGCTGCTGAGTCTGCAAAGGCTGTCCACTATGCTGTACTGCAGGTGCTCTGGCTGGTCCCCTCTGAGCGGCTCCTCCGCCCTGAGCTATACGAACGAGTGATGAAGGGCAATCCCTCAACTGGTGATCTGCCATACCACATAACAAGCATCTGCCCAGCCTCTTTCTACAAATGTCCCATCCGTGCCCCGACTTCCTATAAAAAAGGCAAGTGATGGGCTGCCTCGGACCCTGCTGCTGTCCCTGCCTCTGTTGCTGAGGCACCTATTGGAAAGGTGTACGACCCTGACCCTGGTGCTGCTGAGTCTGCTGGAACGACCTCGTCTGCTAGAAATGGGGCCTCTTGGCTGGGCCTGCACTGCTGCTTGCTCCGGAAGCATCTCTACTCCTCTTGGACTTCAGCTCTAAGTCGTTCTCAGCCCTCTGAGCATCACTCACAATCTACTCGAAGGTCGCCTCGCGGTCACTCCTAGTCAAAGACTTGACCGCCATGACCAAACCCTTGCGGAACTTCCGCGCCTTCGTTGCCTCGCTCAAGCCCTCTACAAATATGCCCAGACGGCAGAACTCTGGACGAGTGCCTCAAACTAGACGAGTGCCTCAAACTGGCTCTCCAAGGCACTAAGATCCAAATCCGGAAAGAACTTCTCCTTGAAAAGCTTCTTGAAAGCCTCCCAAGTAAGTCCCGGTACCGCTATCCTCGTGTCAGTACGGTACCAAGTAAGGGCAAGATCGAACATCTGGCTTCCCGCTGCCTCTATCTGCATGTTGTCTGGGATCAGTGCCAGCCTGAAGATCCCCTCGATATGCTCGATCCAGTCATCCGCATACAGGATCCCCTCTGTACCCCGAAACTCCTTGGGCCGCATCCTCTAGAAGTCAATGATGTTCCCCGGCCTAAGATTTTGTGTCTGCTCTGCCTGTGGCTGGATCTGAGCCACTTTGTCTACTATCGTCATGGCCACATCGTAGGCATTCGTAATGCCCAACCTTATCATGTCTACCTGTCGGTGTTGTGCGTCCATCATCTTCCTGAAGAATGCGAACAACTGGGCAGCGTTCTACCGGTACAGGAGGTGGTGGAGGAGGTACCACCGAAACAACAAGGGTAGCTCTCGGATCGACAGGTGGAGGAGAATCTTCGAGAGAAGCAGATGCTCCCTCAACCGCAGGAGTGGTGAGTGGAGCAGTAGCAGGTGCCTGAAGTCGAGCAGGACTAGAGGTAACAGACCCCTCGGTGGCAGCTGCTGGAACGGTGCGGTGAGACCGTGTCTTCAGAGACATCCTGAACATAGATCAAAAAAAGTCAATACGGTGCAAGATACGATATCATCAAGGAAGGACAGTAATATTTCAAAAGAAAATAATTTCAGAAAATTTAAAGATAGCAAAAGATCAGAAAGGGTCCTAGTTGTGATTGAGCACACTCTCTCAGCCTATATCCTATATCCTATCGCAGATAGACCTAGAAACTAGAACTGCATGGGCCACCACCAAAAATGTGTCACGACCCGCACCCAAAAAATTGGGCATGAGTCATGGGTAGGTCCAGCCTACGCCGCAGAATCGGCGGTAGAACGTTGTCTAGGTCACAACTATCTATATCTCTCAATAACCAGTCAAGATAACCTCTCCAAAAGGAGGAAAACATTACCATATATACATAAAATCAATCACAATAACTAGGAAAAGAGTAAAAGCATGATAAGATATCAACAAAAGAAATAAAGAACCAAAGGGAGCAAGTACAATATCCAAAATATACAGTCCAAGTCTAAGAGTCAACAACATCTCACAGTAGTAGCAAAATAAATAATACAGTCATCCAAAACCAACTGAAAACAAATCCAGTGAAACCCACCTAGCTATACTAGGGCGCTAGCGGCGTCTCCTCAGCTGGGACAGGCTCCTCCTCTATCTCAGGGTCGCAATAATCGTCGACACCTAGCACGTAGTAAGTCGGACAAAAGTCCTCAGGATCCTCTGGAAAAATATATCCAGTCATGATTGGAGCAAAGTACATAACTCTGAAAGCAACTCCAAATACATGGTAAGGTGTATATGACTAGCAATAGAAAAGAATACAAGATGCACAGGAAAGTAAATACATGGTGGAACTGATAAAGTAACTGTAATGTAAAATTGGGAAACAATACAAGTAGTAGAGAAGTAACTACATATGAGAAAATAGGAATACTAGCTAAGTGCCTTGAGCATAAGTTCGTTATGTGATCGGCTTGGGTTGCACATGATTTATTCTACGATAACTCCGTTATGCGTGAGTTGCATAACCGATATACACATGAATACTGTTTGGATTTGATCACATAACCAACTTCTACTCCCCTCCCCCACTAATACTCTTGGATCCAACCATGACACGCTACGTACATGATAAATAACTTGCGCACATGAAATTGAGAGCACACGAAGCACATGAGAATCAATACCCGAAGCACATGATAAAATACACGTGATCGATAGAGTACCCGCTGAATACGGTAAGGGGGATAACATCTCATGAAGGGATCCAACTAGTACCATCTCGCAAAACAATATGTCAGAATCAAGTATTAACAGTTCTAGAACATGTGATATATACGCTATCATGAAATGGAAACAATCAGAGGTAGGTACTCGCCTGACGTCCTGAGCAACTGGTGAGGATCGAGATCCGGACTGGCGTCGCAAGGACCTATTATGAAAAGCAAGGTTAAACAGAGTTCTATTGAGTTAAACATATATAAAATAACTAAAAATAAGCTTCTAGGATTGTTCTAGGTCAAACGGGTCAAACCGGTGAAATCTGGATCAAAAGTCAACCTAGGGTCCAAAAAGTCAACTCTAGGCCAAAACTAGGTCAAAGTTTGACTTTGGTGGTCAACCGGGGCAATTATGGTCAACTCTAGGTCAAACTAGGGTGCCCCTAAAATTCTAGGGCAAAACTAGCTCATTAAGCTAGTAAACCCTCAAACTTGCCTCTTTGAGATACCGGGATACCTTCGGTATCCGATATATCAACCTACGCTATACACCCCGCCTATACCCTCTAATATATATCCTAACATGTATATATGTATATATCTATATGCATAAAAGCATCACTTATCCTATACACGAGCAAAAATCTAATACCTCGCCCGGATACCCAATACCTTGAGTATCTCAAGGTATTGAGATACCTCTAG